>WOXC01010606.1:0-163225 GCA_011680675.1 Gymnobelideus leadbeateri | reverse complement strand
TTCACACTCAAGTCTTCCTGACTCAAGGTCCAGCACTCTCTCCACTGTGCTATTTAGCATAATTACATAATTATTTTACATATAACATAATTATACAGCATGTCCCCAAAGTCTTCAAGTTCTAACAGCTTGAAACTACACTAAGAATTTTTAGAAACTCTGTATATAATATACATATTATTCATATGCTGAATAATGTGTAGAAAATACAAAAACACATAATTAGTTTATTTGGAAAGATCACTGGTGATTTAAACTCTTTGCAAGTAGAGATTGTTTCAGTCTTTGTACTTGTCTCCCTAGTGAATAGCACAAATACTAGGTGCATAGTAAGTGCTTAATTATTGCTGGTTGATTGAAGAAAGATGGCATCAGGCTGAGAAGTAGTTGATAAAGTCCTTATGAGTAGCTCCTATGCACTGTGAAGCATTTGAGCCAAAAATTATGGATATTATCTGGGTCTACCCCTTCCCAATTCTGCTGAAAAGTTTAACTTAGGTGTAGTTGGTCTGCTAGTTGGCTGTATAAAATTGAATTCAATTATTTTTTCCAATCTAAGCATACCCATGTTCTTTTCAACATCCTTTGATGGATTTGTTTTGGTCATGTTTCACTTTTGAATAGAATTTTTAAAATTTGCATTAAGTGAAGATTTTCAGTGTCCTCAAGTTCTTCAACTTTTCCTTCTTTAGACTTTAACAGCTCCTTAATTTTATATCTTATGTTATCTAATATAAGGCTAGGGAGCAAATTATTTCTTACCATTGTTATCTACTAGTTGCCAATACATTGCTGTGTGACTTGGAGTCTGGAACACTGTCAGCAAAAACAGTGTAAACCCTTACCCATCAATATAAGTTCTTCTGGCAATTTTGCTATTAAATAATACTTGTAAATAAGGAAATTATTCATGTCTTCGGTCCTTTTCATGTGCACTTCTGGTCAGTGGCATCTGTACTGAAACTTTTCCAGTAGGTGGGATACTGACATTTTTATTTTTTCTAGTTTGTCTTGCCTGTTTGTGGTGCCAAAGCATGAAGGAGTTTTCCTAACTCACTAACCATCTTCTTTGTCAAGTTAATCATTATGATCAGCTGGTTATTATGATTACTATTAAGGTTTCAAATAATTCTATGCTATCCTATTTCTGTGATTCTCTGGAGGTGGTAGATCACATTGACCAGAGTACTGTTACTATTACTACTAGCTAGCATTTATATAGAACTTTAAGGTTTGTAAAGCACTTAACATATGTTAACTCATTTGATCTTCACAATGACCCTTTGAGGTGAATGTTATTATCATATACATTTTACAGATGAGGAAACTGAGGCTTATAGCAGATAAGTGACTTGTCCAATGTCACACAATAAAAGGCAGTGATAAAATCTTTCTGGTTTCAAGTCCAGCACTCTATATACTGTACCACCTAGCTGTTCTAATAATAATTCAATCAGTGTGATTGGATCCCAAATGGTCAGTGTTTCAGGGTTCCTGATAGGTTTTCACAGCTACTCTTGGGGTTTCAGAACACACTGACCCCCTCTATATATCACTGTAGGTACCAGTCCCTTACTTTACCATTGAACCCTCACTCAATATGGAGTATAGGTTGGACTTTGAGAGGTTGGTATTATTATTGGTATTATCTCATTCTTATTTCATCTAAGACATTATTATTATTTTATATTCAAATGTGCCACAGAATATACTCAGGTAAACAAAATAATTGTTTATCTGCTCTTTTTGTGCTAGCAAAGAATTGGAAATTGAGGGAAGGCCCATCAGTTGGGGAATGACCAAACAAGTCATTATACATGAATGTAATAGAATACTATTATGCTATAAGAAATGACAAGCAGGTGGATTTCTGAAAAACCTAGAAAAACTTACATGAACTGATGCTGAATGAACAGAACCAAGAGAACATTGTACAGAGCAACCGCAATGTTGTGCAATAATCAACTACAACAGACTTAGCTCTTCTCAGCAATACAATGATCCAAGACAATTCCAAAAGACTTATGATATCAAATGATATCCATATCCAGAAAAAGAACTATGGAATCTGAATGCAGATTGAAGCATACTATTTTTATTTTGGGGTTATTTTTACTTCCTCATGGTTTTTCCCTTTTGTTCTGATTCTTCTTTCACAACATGACTAATGTGGAAATATGTTTAACATGATTGTACTGTATAACTTATATCAGATTGCATGCTGTCTTGGGAAGGGGAGAGGAAAGGAAAGGAGGAAGAAAAATTTGGTACTCAAAATCTTACAAAAAATGAATGTTGAAAACTATTTTTACATGTAATTGGAAAAAATAAAATGCTATTAAGTAAAAGATGAAAAAAATAAATTAACTGCTTTTTGTAGTTGAATAAAATATTAGGTTATAAACTCATCCTCCCTAAACTTATTAGAAGTATGATTGGCACATCACACTGCAGACAGTTTAAAATTATTATTACTATTATTATTATTAGGGTTTTTTGTTTTTGTTATTACTAGTGACTGTTGAAATTCTATACAAGGCTTTGTTATTTTGTATGAGCATCAGGAAAAATTTCCAATAGCATAAAATTAGTCCAAAGGAAACTGGCTTACTTTCAAACATGTAGCCAACAGTACCAGTTCTCATCCTTCTTTTAGACATAATTATTTCAAGCCATTGAACCCAGTGATAAACTAATGTGGTAATGTTTTTATTCTACATTGGTGTTTATTGCACAGTCATCCTTCTCTTTTCAAATGTTGGGTGAAGTGAAGCTTACTTCAATTTAAGAACAGGATAAATTTCACTACCACTGTATGATGCTGGTGTGTATTGATTGCCATGTAGAGCCAGCATAAGGATTTTCAGATCTGAAGTCAAGATGTTATTATAATTAGATGTACTGAAAAATGTATCCTCAGCTGAACCTTTCTGATCAGTTACAAAAGGTATCTTGATAGAGACCACAAAGATTTACACAGAAAGTATTGCCATATTTTCAGTGATGCCACCATTGATGTTTAAAAGAAACATCTACCAAGTAATAAATCATTAAGCCTAGAAGGGAAACACATGTTCTGTGTTTCTGACTTTATTATGGAAATAATTTAGTCTATTTGTCAGTGTCCCCACATGGCATATGACCTTGGATTGCATTTGAGGCTTTTTTTTTTGAACCACAAGACTCATCTGCATCATATTATGCCTATTAGCTGTGCTGAATCCTAGACCAAAGTTGATCTTCCTGTCCTATCACCTCATTTCCAGTCATCACTCTCTTCCTGACTACCTCTGTCTCCCCTTTTCCTCCTCTCCTAAAATTCTGTGGGTTTTCTTGGGGGGAAAATGATCACAATCCATCAGGGTATAGTGTAAATTTCACCATGGTTTGAAAGTGACACTAAAAATTAAAGAAAAGGAAAACTAGTTTTAGAGTAGATAGTTTTAGAGATGAAATGCCCAATTGATTGGAGAACAACTAGTAATGGTTTGAGGACAGCTTAGCAGAAAACACTGAGTGGTATGCTATTTGATAATACTAATTAGTATTTTTGTCAGTAAACTTTATTAAAGTATGAGAAAAAGATTTAAGAGTTTTATCTGCCCCAATAAACTATAACTTGAGGTAAAAACAGGAACAGAGCGTAAATTCTTATCTAACCTTATAAGTAATAACAGTAATTATAATGGCATTTACAAAATGCTTTAAGGTTTGCAAAGTGCTTTATACAACCCTGGGAAGGGTGTGCATTTATAATCCTCATTTTACACATAAGGAAATTGAGGCTTTAAGAGCCACTAAGTGACTTGTCCAGGTCACAGAGCTAGTAAATATCTGAGGCAGGATTTTAACTTAGACCTTTCTGACTCCAAGTCCAACACTGTCTCCACTGTACCAGCTGTAGGGCATTCAATGGCAGCTGGGGTTAGTCCATCCTAGATTAGAATATCTAGCTTCCTTAGTCTACCTCAGTAGAAAATCCCATATCCCTATAATAGCTGAACACAATCTGGAAACAGGCAGTGGTCTGTACCAAGCTGATGGCCTAGGATTCAGCTACCTGCTAAATTCTTAATAAGTTTAATAAATAATTGTTGACTTGAATCAGCTTGACTTCACTGTGCACATACTTTCATGTCCCTGAACTATTCCAAACCGGGGGCATGGCAATGATGATAAGGCAGAGAAGGCTTATGTCCCAGCATCCTCTTCTTTTTTTGTATGTCTTCCACCAGTAGTCTGTATAGTATCAGTAAACTCTCATGTTCGGTCAATTTAGTGTGAGGCTTTGTTTACGTCCTTGGAAACCCCTGAACTGATCATATAAAGTAACTTTGTCACTTTTTCACACTGGTTTGACTTTCATTTGAATTCAATTACTAATTTATTATTCTATAACTAAAAATTTAAGTTAAAATAAGATGTGTATTGGTGTAGTACTGAATGTAAAGAAGGTCCTGAAACAGAATAATGGAAATGAGGAGTCAGGAAAATGAGGAGATTGATTCAGAAAAAGACAAAAGAATGAGAATGAACAAGAAGGAAGCAGTTAAGGCTAAAGGGAGAGATTCTGCATAAAGTTTATTGATGAACTGAAGCCAAGAAATGGATTAGATGTTTTTCCAAATTTTGATCATGTCCTTAGCTAAATCCTATACCAGCTTAGGGAATCTGGGCCAGTGACAGTGAAAGAGAAGGAAAATAAGAGGAGAAAAAATCAAGAAATGAATATATGGCTAAGAAAAGTTTTTTTTTTTAATTTGAAAAGTAAATGTGAGGGTATGTGCTGTGGGGTCTGGATGGCTACTCTCCCCTTAACTGCAATCTAATGCCACTAAAATACAAAAGATTTCTTGAAAACTCCTCACTCTCAGGAAAAAAAAAAACAGAAACAACTTTGGATCACGCTCTTCCTTCCAGACAGAGGCAGCTCAAGAAGAAGGCCAGTTGCAGAATATAGTTCATTTTTCATGAACAATGGCCAGAAAGTGATCTCATTATAGACAGCATTCATTGCCTCTTTGACTGGCTCTGTCCTTCTATACTTAATGCTAGACAGCATCCTGCCTGCCGAATGGGGAGGCCCATTTTCAGTTTTGTCCATGGTACTGAAAGAAAAGGAGGAAATCCATTTTGTCTGAGCCCATCATCCATAATCAGCATGCACTTTGCAGGCTGAGATGTGACTTCTCTCTCCTTACTGCTGTCTCAGGGAGGTACTGTGCCAAACTTGTCAAAGAAAAAATAGAAGATAAAGCTGAAGACCTCACCCTGAAGTCTAATTACAGGAAGAGGTGGGCTACTGGAGAAGAATCTACAGGCAGTGGCTATGGAGCAAAAACCTCTAAAACATGAAATTTAAGATACTGAGAAAGCCAGTAACCACATTAAAGGGGGGGAAAGGAGGGAAGAGGCTTTGGGGAGAATCTTAAGTGGGATGAAAATGCATACAGTATAGGTGGCAGACCAGTAATTCAAAGTGTCACAAATTGCTGAGATAGGACTGGGGGGGGGGGGAGGGAATCTGTGGCCTCGAGGTCATATGTGGCCTTCTAGGACCTTGGGTGCAGTCTTTTAACTGAGTCCAAGTTTTACAAAACAAATCCTTTTATTGAGGGAATTTGTTCCGTGAAGTTCAAAAGGCTTAACTTGAGGACCTAGAGGGCCACATGTGGCCTTGAGGCTTGCCCACGTCTAGAACTTTAATCAATCAGGATAGGAGATATTTGTTTCTCAGTTACTGTTTGTGAATTCAATTCTTCCCTTACTGCTAGTAAGAGACTTCTTCCAGCCCCCTTCCTTATCAGGAATGTGATAGAATTATTTGGTTGAGTATTCTAGACATTTAAATTGTCAAAGACATTTCTCTAGACATTTCTAGACATTTCTCAGTCAATCATTCTGAAAACTGACTGTGATATTCTCAGCCAAACCAGGAAGCAAGGTGGCACTGTGGATAGAGTGCTGCACCTGGAGTCAGGAAGATTAGTCCTCTTGACTTCAAACCTGTCCTCAGACATATACTAGCTGTGTGACCCTGGGCAAGTCACTTAACCCTATTTGCCTCGGTTTCCTCATCTATAAAATGAACTGGAGAAGGAAATGACAAACCACTCTAATATCTTTGGCAAGGAAACCCCAAATAGGTGTCAGACATGAAGAGTCAGACACAATTTTAAAAAATACAAAGTAACAGGTAATTCTCAAAATTAATTATTCTAAACCATTGTTAACATTTGGGGTGAGGCCTGGCCTCCTTGGGCAGTCTGGTGAAGCCCATGGACCCCTTCCCAGAATCAGGTTTTTAGATGCATAAAATAAAATCTATAGGATCACAAAGGAAAGCAATTATACTGAAATATAGTTAATAGAATTGAAAAAACCCCACTAAGTTTATGGACTCCCTGGCAAGAACTCTCATACTAGAAGCCACTTGATGCAGCTGCGGAATTGACATTAACTACACCCCAAGGAGCCTAAGTCTAGAACTGAATCACCAAATAATATGCACTCCAAGTAATTTCTCTCTTTGCCCCAAGTTCCATCATGGGTATGCTTCAATCACTGATACAGGCCCATTAAGTAAAATATCTCTTTCAGCCATGGGCAAAATGAAGAGTCAACTCAGTGGGGAGAGTGGGGAATCAGCCATCGATTGGTAGACATTACTAAATTACAGATTAAGCACTGGGAGGGGTCTTAGAACTCATCTAGTACAAACCCCTAATTTCAGGGATCCCAGGGTCACACAGAGGAGTAGCAGAGCTGGAGTTCATACCCAAGTCCTTTGACTCCGGATCTAGACATGGCATCATTCATGTGTTTTTAGCATGGCCCAGTATCATGAGGGTCTTTTGGTTTCTGAATCCAAACTTCCAATGCATCATTTGTTTTCAGGGATTCTATTCTATATCCTCAAGTTTCCGTTGTATAATAATGGAATAAGAGCTGTATGTAGGTTGGCAGGTGACTTTCTGGAAAGGTAATTCCCTAATTCTGTAAGCCAGGTATCTGTAAGAGCAACAAGCAGGTCCTCTGTCCACCATAGCCCTTTTTGTGTTTTCATACAGGGTTTTTCAATTCCATCCCACTTGTATTTATTGAATGCAATGGAAGGAATTGGACTAATTAACTTTCTGAGTTATAATTTTCTTCTTGTCTCTTGTGTGTAGAAAACCCATAGCTTTTTGGAGCATGAAATTTAGTAGTAGTAGGGGTTTTTAATGTTTTAAAATTAATTTCTGGCAAATCTCCTCTCAGTAAAAGGAAATTTTGACACAGTCTAAGAAAGGGTGCAGCCACAGATTCAATGTATCTGAAACTTCACTGTGCAGGCTGATCAGAGGGGTTTTTATTTCTTTATATGAGTCATCTCTTGCATCAATCTGAGTTCCCTTTAATTTGTGGTTATGCTTGAAATAAGAGATTTTCACAAGAGATAAGTTGAATAGCAAAAACCAAGAAATAACAAATGATAAATTCTCTGCTCTTGGGGCAGTTTCAGTGTCTAGAGCTGGGGAAAGGGAATAAACGTTGATTAAGCACTTACTATATGAAAGAGACTCAGCTAAACACTTTACAAATACCTTATTTGATCCTGAGAACAATACTGTGAGGGAGGTACTTTTATTATAGTCATTTCACAGTTGAGGAAACTGAGGAGGGCAGAAAATTAGTTACTTACCCGAGGTCACATAGCTTGTAAGTCAAAGACAGGATTTGAATTTAGGTCTTCCTTCAGGCCCAGCTCTACTGCACCATCTAGCCTGAGTGAAGCCTGGGAAACATGGGAGAGGAGAAAGGAGTGTTTATAAACTCACCTTTTTAGCCAGAAGTTTCAGTTTAATTTAATTTTAATCCAGGCAGGTGCATTTGGCAACAAATGCATCATTTTGAGATTTCCCTGAAGTCAAAGCCAGTGGGAGAAATTTGGGAGAGGAAGGTTGGCAGGGTGACAAGCTCCATCTGTACCTGCCCCTTATCACTGTTTCTCCTCCACTGAGGGAGGCAGTGTCCATGCCTACTGCCTCTCTCTCTACCACCAAAAAGGACTGGCAGAGTGCTAAGTATTTCACAGGTCCTACTTATCATCTTTGTGAGATGAGCAAAGTATTAATCCCCTCTCAATTAGCGCCTCCTGGGGAATGGAGCCTCTCCCCACCCCCATCTGCCAAAAAACAGTGAAGACAGAAGCAAATAAACAGAGTCCACCAATGGTTGTCCTCAGTAGTGTCAAACTCAGAAGAAACCTGAGCAGCAACTTCCTACCTGTCTGACCCAGGACAAGTCACTTAACCTCTTTTAAGCCTCAGTTTCCTCATCTATAAAGTAAGGATAGTAACACTTCACAAGGGTTATTGTGGGTATCAAGAAGATATGTGTGAAGTGCTTTTTATTCCTTAAAGTAGGCTACAAATGTGAGTCATCATCATTTTTGCTTTTCTGAAATACTCTTCCTCTCTATACCCATCTATTTCCACTTTAGCCTTTTTTAGAGAAACAGTGCCCAGGCCAACACGAATTAGAGGACACAACTTTGTGCCTTAGGCTGTCTGGACATCAAGCTTTAGCTTTATTTTAAAGGTTATTCAGTCATGTCCTACTCTTCATGACTCCATTTGGGGTTTTCTTGGTAAAGATACTAGCATGGTTTTGACATTTCCTTCTCCAACTCAGTTTACAGATGAAGAAACTAAGGCAAACAGGGTTAAGTGACTTGCCCATGGTCACATAGCTAGTAAGTGTCTGAGGCCAGATTTGAACACAGGTCTTCCTGACTCCGTGTCTAGCACTCTATCCACCATACCACACAGTCTCAACTCAATTTTTTTTTAAAAAGACAGTATGAAACAATGGAATTTGGACCTATAGAATGTAGGTTCAAATCTTGTCTGCCATCTGCAAGCAATGTGATCTTGGGCAAGTCACTTAATATCTCTGGGTCTTCACCTGGAAAATGAAGGGGGTAGACTAGGTAACCTCCGAGATTGCTTCCATTTTTATATCTATTATTTTGTGCCTCTGGAATG
Source organism: Gymnobelideus leadbeateri (assembly GCA_011680675.1). Classification (NCBI taxonomy): domain Eukaryota; kingdom Metazoa; phylum Chordata; class Mammalia; order Diprotodontia; family Petauridae; genus Gymnobelideus; species Gymnobelideus leadbeateri. The sequence goes on along the minus strand of WOXC01010606.1, from coordinate 154,196 downwards.
TGGGGAGAGAGAGAGAAAGAAAGAGAGAAAGGGGGAGAGAGAGAGAGAGAGAGAGAGAGAGAGAGAGAGAGAGAGAGAGAAAGAGAGAGAGAGAAAGAAAGAGACAGAGAGAGAGAAAGAGAGAGACAGAGACAGAGAGCATATGGAGGTGCTTCAAAAAAGCTGTCTCATTCTGCCCTCTGTTCAGGACAGAGTAGCTTGAAGAATGTCTGGGACCCACTATGTACATTGTGGATTTTAGGGCTAGAAATATAGAAAAATAGGGCTATTTTTCTCATTTTGCAGACAAAGACATTGTGAGCTAGAGATGTTTAAGTGGCTGGCCTGAAGTCATGAAGTTAATAGAAGAGGTAAGACTAGAATTCAAATCCCTTGGATCTATCAATGTGTAGTCTTCCCACTGTAACATCAAGCTATAAATCAACAAGTATTTATTAAGCATCATGTCAGAAATATTCTAGAGGTTGTAAATATTGGGAAAAAATGAAAAACCCCTGAAATTCTGCCTTGTGAGGGACATAGATAACTTAGGAGAAGCACAGATATGATTGACAATTTGTAAAATAGACTTCAGGGGCTAGCCTGGGTGATATCCAGAAGACAGCTGGTGATTTAGGTTTGTAATTCAGGGGAGAAGTGAGGGATGGGTATGTAGATTTGAGAATTATATATTGTTGTTCAGTTGTTTTTCAGTCTTGTCTGAACTTGGGAATAGGAGTCTTCCTAACTCCAGGCACAGGGCTCTATTTACCGTACCACCTTACTGCCTTAGAAATTATATACTTAGAGGTAATTATTGAATCCATAGTATCTAATGAGCTTGTGTATCAACCAATCAACAAAGATTTACTATCTCCTCCCCAAAAGTGGCTAAAGCAGTTTTAAGCATATAATAACATCTTACTGAAACAATGACATTAAAATTAATAAGTAAACAAAAGGGCATTTTGCAATAGTGAATATGGTTAATTATTAGGAAGATTATAGTATCTCCTTCTATACAGTTTATTTAAAATATATTGAAATCAGAAGTTTGTCTGTAAATAATTAACAGAGCACTGGAACTGGAGTCAGGAAGACCTGAGTTCAAATCCAGCCTCGGATACTTACTAGCTCTGTGACCCTGGGCAAGTCATATAAAACCTGTTTGCCTTGGGTCCATCATCTGTAAAATGAGATGGAGAAGGAAATGGCAAACCACTCTAGTATCTTTGCCAAGAAAACCCCAAATGGGGTCACCAAGAGTTGGACATCACTGAAAAAAAAAAATATATATACACATGCATATATATAGATATATATATATACACCCAGATGTGTATGTGTGTATTGGTATACACACAAACATACACACATATATACCTCCATTATATGTGTGTGTATATATATATGTGTGTGTGTGTATGTGTGTGTGTATATATATATATATACACATAAACATATTCACATCATGTGTGTCTATGTATATATGTTCACGAAAACTCATCAGTTCAAGAAATATATCAGGGCATTTCAGGTAGCTAGATGGTTTATACAGGTCACAGAACAGTCAATCTGAACAGTCTGGATGTTTATGATGATCCTTTAAAATGAAAGCTTGAAATATGATTGGCTCCATGATCACATGGTCCAAACTCTCATAGCAATTAATGAAAATCATTAACTAAATCACTGCATATATGGATTTGGTGTTATAGGAGCTGATGCTTTATGGATGTATTCTCAATGAATAATTATTTAGTCACCCAAAGCAATTAGAAAATTTAAAACATTTAAATACTCATGATTCCAAAAGATTATTTTTCATTGATTTGTCTCCATTTACAAGAGCCACAACCACAGAAAATGATCACCAAAGAAACAAAACACTTTTGTAATAAGATTGCCACTTTGCATTTATCATACTAAAGTATCTATCATATAAAAATATATATCATACTAAGTACCAAAGGATACTTGAATTCATTTTTAAAATATTTTTATAACTACATATTAATATAATTATATTTTACTTTAGGCATTTAAAAATATTACCCTGAGAAGGTATCCATAGGCTTCAACAGATTGCCAGATGGGTCCATGACACACACAAAAACAATAAGAATCCTTATATGAAAAGACTCTCTATTGTTATAACCATTCCAGTTTTGATCTCACACTGCACAAAATTGCATTTTCAGTACAAACCTTGAGAGCAGGGCCTCACCTTTTTATTAACAGGTAAATCTGCTAATATAATAAGAATGACATTTAATACAATGAAGTACCAGACATCCCATCAGGCTTATTAGGAATGTTACATACCAAAGTGCCTCCCTGGAAGACAGACCTCTTTTGCAAAATAATGGAAATCGTTGTTTGATACAATGATATGTGTAACATCTTCTTTTAATAATGGCTATAGGCAAACCACTGTAATCAAAAGAGTTAGAAATGCATCCCAAGACTTTTCTAGGTATAGCCATGCTTATTGCCTGCAAAGATAGATTAAGTAAGGCTTTAAAATAAAATTTAAATTTTGATACAATTTAATGAAACTATGTTAATGAGCTGCCCTTTCAATATAACCTATTTATAATTTATAGACTCCAAGTTAGATATGGAATCAGGAAATCTTAATATGAATCCTGGCTCTGCCATTTACTACCTGTGTGAACACAGGCAAGTCAAATAACCTCCCCAGGCCTTAGTTCCTCATCTGTTAAATGGACTTGGTGACCTCTAAAAGCCCTTCCATATATATAAATCTATGATCCTATGATACAGGAAGGCTCAAGAATGAAAGTGCAGAATTATGGCGCTCAGATATGTGAAATGACTTACTTCTGATTATGGGCCCATGTCTTTCTGACTCCAAGCAAAGCACTCTATCCACTAAGCCACAGTGCTTGATTTAATGAAACTGAAGCATCAAAATGTTTTCATTGCTTAAAATGATCTTAATGATATGTTCCTGCTTGGGCTATTTAGGGCTATTTATAAGATAGCCCTGTTGCCCAATAGGACATTAGAGAGACTCTAAGTTTTGGAGCATTCAATCTTCCAACAGCCTCTCATCTACTATGAATTTCATTATGCAAGAAGATCTGTTGGAAGCAGAGGGAAAAAATGTGTGTTGTGGGATTTTTAAAATGCATATTTCTCATTTAAACTTCATCAACCTCAGAAGTGTCTCTTGAAAAAAAAAAGTTTGTTGGATTGCATTACTTATTGAATTCATCAATTTTATTTGATCCTCTTAGGTTTTTTTTTCAAAATTTCTTCGTGATCCCATTATGTTTGTGCTTTAATAAACTTCAAAAGATCAGTTTATTCATCTTATGAAGATCTTTAAGGTACCTTTCTAGCACTAACAATTTATGAAATTATGACACCTAGAGCAGATTCATCAATTGTAAACTAGCAATTACACATTGCCTTAAAGTTTGCAAAAAGTACATTACAAATATTTTTCTTCATTTTATAACCACAACAGTTCTGAAAGGCAGATGCTATTGTTATCCCCATTTTATAGATGAGGAAACTGAGAAAAGTTAAATGACTTGCCTATGGTCACAGAACAACCACGCATGTGAAGTTGTGAAGGTCTTCTTGTTTCCAGGTAGAGGATCCTATCTGCTGTGCCAGCCTGTGCCATGTGGTTATAGAGATAACTGGCTTTACCCCATTAATTCACAAAACTCTCTACAAAGTCCTCCTCTGATGGGTTCTTGAAAGTTATGGCAAGTGAGCCCCAAGCTCTGGCAAGTTCTACCACACTGGAAATCAATCAATGATAAATACCCACAATGCACCAAATATTTTGAGTACTAACAATAAACCACCTCTGCTTTTTTTGAGCCTCAGCTAACTTTCTCCTTTTCTGACATGTCCATTATCCATATTGTACCCTATGTGAAGGTGTCCCTCCAAGGGTTCGGTCCTGGGTCCTTGCCTCTTCTATCTCTACACACTTTCACTTAGCATCCTCATCAGCTCCCAGGGGTTTAAATACCAGCTGAATGGTGCAGTCAGTAAAGTTCAGTCACTAAAGAGTCAGGAAGACCTGAATTTGAATCCTACCTAAGACACTTGCTTAGCTATGTGACCCTAGCCAAGTTGTTTAGCCCCATTATGCCTCAGTTTCCTCATCTGTAAAATGAGGGTGATAACAGTAGCTACCTCTCAGGATTTTCATGAGTATTAAACAAGATAACATGTGTAAAGCATCATGCAAACTTTAAAGTGCAGTATAAATGCTAACTATTATCATTGTTATCTTTATGAAGATGGCTGTAATGTTTGTATAGCCAGCCCTAGTCTCTCTCTAGTGATCTCTGTTTTTGTATTACCAACTGCATAAGAAATCCTATAGGTATGGCTCAGTCTCAAAGTGTCAAAGATAAAACCCACCATCTTTTCCCTATGCTTCTTCTGGACTTCTCTCTTTCTGTCAAGAGCACCACCACCCTTCTAGTCACCTAGGTTTGGGATTACAGAGTCATCCTCAAACTCATTCCCCTTCACTCCACATCAATCGATTGCCAAGTCTTGTCATTTCTACCTAGATAACATCTTCTCTACTCACACATTCACCTCCCCCTTGTTGGTCTCCCTTCCTCATCTCTCTCTGCTCCAATCTGTCTTCCACGTAGCTGAAGAATTGATATTCCCCCAAAACAGGTTTAACCACATCACTCCCTTGCTCAATAAACATCAATGTTTCCCTATTACCTCTTCGATTAAATACTCTGCAGTGGAATGAAAGTCTTTCACAACTAGTCTCCAACCCACCTTTCCAGCTTTGTTGTACAGTGACTTCTTTTCATGGGCTCTATGGTGCAGCCAAATTGGCCTTTCTGCTGTTCCTCATACATGGCATTCCAGCTCCCTTCTCTTTACTCTTGTGCAGACTGTTCCTCGTGGCTGGGTACACTCTCTCATCACTTCCTCCTTTTAGAAGCTCTTGTTTTCTTTCAAGCCCAGATCAAATGTCACTTTCTGCGTAAGGCCTTTTCTGATCCCCTAGCTACTACTTAACTGCCTTTCTCCCAGAATTTTCTTACATTTATGTATTTGTTTGATTATATTTTGTCTATATTTATTCACCAAGGCCTAGCCAAAAGGAAGCCCAGTCTTTCAAGCACAAACAAAGAGGTCTGATAACCTGCTTATATACTTAGGGAGTCTGACCAGAAGAGAATGTGCGATGGGGTTCTCTGCCGTCCACTTCAGACCATGCCCAGGTATTCTATTATTGTTTCCTGCCCCTAATGGAATGGTGAAAGGATATCTTTTAAGTGGCTACTGATACGGAAGTGAGTGTACCTTAAAATAGCACTAATGGACCAAATTGCACTTTCTTGCCTGACAGCTAATGAGTCAAGAATTGTAAACCAACATCCTCCCTCACTCCTAAGCTGCAAGGGCCTTCCCCCTCAAAAATAACCTTATATTTATTTTATATGATGTATATAGGAACTGGAATTGTGATTTTATTGGTATAGGACACTCCCAGGTGAGGAAATTCCCTTTACCAATGCAGGTTTGCACCTTCTCTGAAACTTAGAGAGTTATCTGGAACATTGAGAAGTTTAGGGTCACAGCCAGTGCATATCAGCAGTGGGTCTTCCTGGCTTTAAGACCAGCCCTCTATATATTAAACCACACTGCCTTATGTATTGTATATATACTTGCACACACAAATAGACATATCTTTACATGAATGTGTTTATGTATATGTAAAAATATATATTTATATATATTACATATATAAATATATACATGTGTGTACATGTATATTACACATAGTCTCTCCAGATAGAATGTGAGCTCCTTGACAGCAGAAACTATATTCCCAGGTTCTACAAGTTTCTGAGACATGATAAGCACTTTCCAAATGCTTGTTGATTATGTATGATCAGACTATTGATTTATTAAAGTAAAGATCAAAATTAATACACAGAATAAAGAATAAAAAGATGTAATATGTATTTGAAACAATTTAATTCTAACCTATCTGAACAATAGAAGAAGCGAGGTGACCCAGGAGAGGAGAATTGGGCCTCAAATCAGAAAAAACAGAATTCAAATCCAGTCTCAAACACTTACTAGCTGTGTGACCCTGGGCAAGTCACTTAACTCTTGTTTGCCTCAGTTTCCTCATCTGTAAAATAACGATAACAATAGCACCTACTTTCCAGGGCTGTTGTGAGGATCAAATTAAATAATAATTGGAAAGCGTAACATAATTCCTGGCACATAATAAGTGCTATATAAATGTTAGCTTATCACTATTATCATGGAAAAATAGCTACTAAGTGGGAAAAAAGGACATAAACACAGACTATAATAATTTGATATGAAAGGTTGACTATTGTGAATCAGTTCCATAATAAGGAAATACAAAATGTTTTAAAAGTACCTTGTTAGCAAACAGCTAACTTACCAAGTAAAGAACCAAGGCAAAACCAGTTTAGAATATAAACTTGCTTATAATTTTTTTTGCTTAAGATGATGAAAGATTGGGAGTGGTATTGCTTCCTAGAGCAAAGAGAAACAAGAATGGCAAAATAAATTTTTAAAAAGCTTGGTGAACAAAGTCACCCAGAGAACATTAAAGGGTGCCAGCCTTAAAAGGCCAACAAACAGAAGAAAAATTGAAAGGGAAAGATCTGCAAAGGTTTTTATACCAAACTTTCATTATTAAGGAGAGTAATTTCACTACACTGGGGCTCCAACATCACAATCCTGGCTGTACTTGTAGAAGAAGCAGATGCAGCACTAAGGAAAACAAAGATAGGAAAGGTAGTCAAATTAGACCATGGTAAATAGAGTAGATTCATGCTAGACAGTGACAAAATTGTGAAAATGTTAAAGGACTGATTCATAAGGTTTCTAAAGGAGGGAAAGACACAAAAAGGTTGGAAAAATCGCAGACCTGTATCAATACAAAAAATAAACATAAAGAAAAAGACTGAAAGAACATTAACAACTACTGAACTATGTACCTAGTTTCCCATTTCTATAAAATTATTATGACCTTTACAAGCAATATTTCACATTATACCCTTAAACACCTGGCTGAAAGATAAAGAGAATGAAAGAACACACTGTGTTTATTGTTTATTGATTTAAAAAATGGATTTGATCCAAAACAGTAAAATGCTACCTTAAAGGCTCTCTTTCAATGAACTACTTTTTTTTTTTTTTATATTTGAAACATTTAATGTTACGACCTTGAATTTCAGATCCATTTCCTTCCTCCCTTGTCACCCATTCCTTCTTGGGATATAAGTAATTCAGTATATGTTGTACATGTCTAGCTATGCAAAACATTATCATAGTAGATATATTGTACAAGGCTGCTTATAATTCCCTCCCACTCATCCCACCCCCCACCTGGTCCATTCCCTACATGATCCTGTCCCTCTTCTATAGTGGGTTCTTCCAACCTCCCCTCACCCCAAGGATGCCCTCCCATCCATCATCTCTCCTCTCATCCCCCTTCCCCCTATCCTGCTGCAGGTTGAGATATCCCATTTAGTATGTATGTCATTTTCTCCCTGAACCAAATTCAATGTGAATGTGGTTTTGCCTTTTTAGCCTTCCTTATTCTCCCCCTCCTTTGCACCCACTTCCCCTACATGAGATAGTTTACCCTACCATGTCTCTCCCCATCTCCTCTTGCCACTTTCCTCTCTCACCTCATAATTTCATCCCTTGAGTATTCTCCCTTCCCAACAAATTCAACCTATGCCCTCTATCCATATATAACTGTAACCATATACACACACATTCACATATGTATTCATATGACCACACCCCTTCTTCCATTATTTTCATAGTGAGAAAGATATCATCAGTCACAGATATTGCTTTTCCATATAGGAATGTAAATAGTTCAACTTTGATGAGTTCCTTTTGATTTCTTTTCCCTGATTACCTTCTCAGGCATCTCTTGCTTCTTGTGTCTGGATGTCAAATTTTCTATTCAACTCTGGTTTTTTCCTCAAGAATGCTTGAAAGTCCTCTATTCCACTGAATGACCATATTTTCCCCTGAAACAAAATACTCAGTTTTGCTGGGTAGGTGACCCTTGGGTTCATTCCCAGTTTTTTTGCCCTCTGGAATATCATATTCCATGCCCTTCGATCCCTCAGTGTAGATGCTGCCAGGTCCTGGGCTATTCTGATTGTGTTTCCACAATATTGAAATTGTTTCTTCCTGGCTGCTTGAAGTATTTTCTCCTTGATCTGGGGATTCTGGAACCTGGCTATAATATTCCTGGGAGTTTTCTTTTTGGGATCTTTTTCAGGAGGTGATCGGTGGATTCTTTCAACCTCTATTTTGCCCTCTGGATCTAAAACATCAGGGCAGTTTTCCTTGAGAATTTCTTGAAGGGTGATTTCTAGGTTCTTTCCTTGATCATGGCTTTCAGGTAGTCCAATAATTTTTAAATTGTCTCTCCTGGATCTATTTTCCAGGTCAGTGGTTTTTCTCATGAGATATTTCACATTGCCTTCTAATCTTTCGTTTGTTTGGATCTGCTTAACAGCATCTTGATTTCTCATAAAGTCACTAGCTTCCATTTGCTCCAGTCTAACTCTGAAGGAATGAATCTCCTCAGTGAACTTTTGAGATTCTTTTTCCATCTGGCAAATTCGACTTTTTAAGGCATTCTTCTCCTCAATGCCCTTTTGGGCCTCCTTTGCCATTTGAGCTAGTCTATTTTTTAAGGTGTTGTTTTCCTCAGTCAGGCTGTTGACCCTCATTTCATACTTTGCCTGCATCCTTCTCATTTCTCTTTCTAATTTTTCCTCCACTTCTCTTATTTGATTTTTAAAGTCCTTCTTAAGGTCCTCTATGGCCTGCAACCCGCTCATGTTTTCCCCTGGGGCTTTTGGAGCAGGACTTCTGACCTCACAGTCCTTTTCCCGCTCTATGCCCCCAAAATAGGAGTCTAGGGTTGCATTTTTCTGTTTCCTTTGCCTTGGCATGTTGCCACTTTATTGCTTGACTTTTGGGCTTGTTGCCACACTATGGCTTTAAGGCCAGATAGAGGAATTTTCGTCCCAAACGTGTGGGGGCAACTTCCGTTTCTGGCAAGCTGTAAACCCACCCACAACTTCCACCCTAGATCACAATCCAGATCCAGGGAGGTTAAAGCAAGAGCGATTACCCCCAAGACTGATCGCTGGATCTCCCCACGATTTGTAGGCTGGGAGCCAGAAATGCCTCTGAAAACTACACAGTGGCTTGTCTCCTCAGCAGCTTCTAGCCCCCAGGGGAGGGAGCTGACGCATTCCCCAAATACAGGTCCCAAAGTCCATAGGACACTAACCTCTTACTTTGTCCTAGGCAAGTCTATGTTGATAATTCTGGCGTCTCCACAGTTCCTGGTGTTCTGAGGTTCCTCCAGCCGGCTGCTGGCCCTGCCGCCCTGGGGCTAAAACCTCGGCTCACGTGGACCTGGGCTTGGCTCGGCTCCTGCGCTCTGCGAGCTGCCGGCTCCCAGACCACTGCGCTGGTCCTTCCTGCAGGGTGCTGGGCTGTCCTCAGCGGGAGGTTAGCTTCTCTGTGTCGTTCTGTGGGTGCTGGGGCTCCAGAAGATTTTCAGAGTCCTTTTTTACATAGTTTGTGGAGAATCTGGGGGCAGAGAGGCTTGGACGAGCTGTTTATACTCCGCCATCTTGGCTCCGCCCCTCAATGAACTACTTTTAACCAAACATCAAAATTGTTCAAGATTCCTCAAAATACCTGATCATAAACATTAGGAGACATGAAATCAGGAGATGCAGGATCACAAAGGTGTCTGCTACTGCTATCAAGGAGATTCAGCTTAGAGTTCAAGCTGAATATGGGCTCCCTATGGATGGGGAGGTCTTCTAGACTCTCCTCTTTGTAGATAACATCCTATTGATTGCATCAAGCCCTGAAATATGGCAGTGCCTCCTCGAAAAGATCTGTAATTGCTCAAAAGAGTTTGACCTAAGCACCTATCCAGGAAAAACCAAGTGGGGGAAGACTATCAGTTGCCCTGATTATCACAAGTAGCTAGATAGACAACCTATAGAGATTTTCCATCAGAATCCATATATTTGAATATACATGTGTGTATATACAGGTATATATATGCACATATACACACATATACAGATGTGGAGTGTTTTATGTAAATGCTGTGTTTTGCCCATATAATAATATATGTATATATAGGGTGTGTGTGTGTGTGTGTGTATCCACATGGCTCTGTCTAGAGGTGCCTCACAAGAAGGTGAGAATAGGTATTGCTAACATGTCCCTCCCCCACCCTTGTCCAAAGGAGACTGATTCCTGCCAGGAGGGGAAGAGAGAAGTTGCAACCAGAGGCTGGCCTCTTCACTCTCCACAGAGAGAGCCAGTACTGGGCTAGAATTATATTTCTCTGCTCCTGTACATGTTGTTAGTCTAAGAAAAATATTTTTTAGGTTCAATCCATGTTCCTTATTGCTATTCCTTAATGGGAAAAAGAATATACCAAGCTATGTATCAATGGCTTACCTCCCTTCTTACTAGACACTATTTTCACAATGAACACACATAGCCAAATAGCAAAAAAATACATTTATCTAAGTCAACAGCAAACATAAATCAGAGAATACATCCATATTCGAATATATACCAGGCATCACCAAGTGAATGAATTCTCCCATAGGGAGTGAGATAATTCTGCTGAACTAAGAGAGATAGTCTCAGATCTCACCCAAGAGGAAATTTCCCAAAGTCTCTAGTGCACTATACTGGAGTTAAGGACATGTTAAGGGTGTCCAACTTCTCACATGTTAGTTTCTTCCCAGAATCTTTCTATCCCTTCAGGGACTTGAAAAGAGTCTGGAATGGCATGACTTCCCTCTTGAAGATGGAAGCCAAAAAACCCGTTATCTCTCTTCTTTCCAGCCCTCACCAACTCTGCCCCTCACTAAGGCAGATACCATACAAATAGCTTTGGAGGCACAGATTATATACACACATGCAATACATATATGCACATATTTACACATGTCCAGCCAACTATGCTTGAGACAAATAGTTCAAATGGATGATGAGTTGGGTCCAGAATTAAACAAGAAAAGAAAAGTGGGGTTGGATTGTCTTAAGAAAACTACTAAGATCTCAAACTTCTCCCAGAAACAAAGACCTATCATTTTAATATCAATATCCTGCCACAGTATGGATGAGAGACATGGAACACTACAGTATCTGAAGAATTGAAATTGAATATCATGCTAAGTGCAGTGAAGAGGTAAGTTGTAGGTACATGAAGTCTACTGTCATTCAGTTGTTTTTCAGTCATGTCTGATTCTTTGTGACCCCACTTGGGGTTTTCTTGGCAAAGATACTGGAGTGGTTTACCATTTCCTTCTCCAGCTCATTTTACAGATAAGGAAACTGAGGTAAACAGGGTTAAGTGACTTTCCCAGGGTCACACAGCTAGTAAGCATCTGAGGCCAGATTTGAACTTAGCATTCCTGACTCCAGGCCCAACACTCTATCTACTGTGCCACCATAACATGTAACAAATAAAGAAATTTGAAGAATAAGTAGAATAAAGAATGTTAGCAGTAAAACATATGACTTTAAAAGATGTAATAAGATTGAGAGATAACAGGTAAACAGCCCAAGTACCATTCTAATATCAGGAGAAAGTGAGGAAGGTGGCCTATCACCTCAGGCTGAACTCTCTCCCTGAGATAAGCTTCTAGAAAGAGACAGATAACAGTAATATAGGACAGGCAGAACTGGATGGGTTGCAATCTGCATCACTGGAGTGATCTTTCACATCCATGAGATAAGACATTCATTTGAGTTTTTGAATAATCTGAAGCATGAAACATTTCAAACAGAAAAAGAGAGACTATTTTCCTGTGTTCATATATTTACAAGCAATTCTTACTCTTGGTCATCTGGCCTCTAATGTCTCTTCCAGTTCTGAATTTCTGAGCCTCAGATTTAATTGGTTTGAGTGCTTCTTCCAATGGACACAAATCAAAGACATTTCATTCTTAGTTACTTAAATTTCTGTGACCAAAGAAATCATCACTTGATGGTCACTTTCCAAGTGATGAATAAGCCCATCCCAACTAGGCTAGCATGATTCTCAGATGAGAGACACAAAGATTATAGTCCTGCAATCATTAGTACTCTATTGTGAGGACTTTCTGACTTTGCAAGACCCTGTCATAACTGGTGCTCCATTTGTATAGCCTTCAAGAAGCCAGAATCATTTCCATCCTTTGAGTAAACTTTGCAAATCAGACCATGTCGCTTCCCTTCTCAATAGTCTCTAAGGACTCCCTTGATCTCAAGATCAAATACAAACTCCTCTGACATTTAAATCCCTTTATAACTTGGTCTCAACCTTCCTTTCTAGTCTTAGTGCAATTTTTGTCACTGTCTAGCATGAGTCTACTCTATTTACACATGATCTAATTTGGCTACTTCCCCCATGGTCACTCCATCTGGGCTTCCTGATGTTCCTCATACATAGAACATGTGAAAGGCACTTCCTCCGCACCTCCATTTCTCAGAATTTCTTGTTTCATTCAAGGGACAGCTCAAGCACCAACTTCTACATAAGATTTTTTTCTGATTCCACCATTTACTAATACCTCCTCCATGCCTCAGTTTACCTTATAACTATTTATTATCTATTTGTAGAATGTTTATATATTTATATGTTATCTATCCCAGATAGATTGTGAACTCCTAGAGAGAGAGAGAGAGAGAGAGAGAGAGACAGAGAGAGAGAGAGACAGAGAAAAAGACAGAGATGGAGACAGAAAGAGGAAGAGAGACAAGAAAGATAGTGGGAGAAATCTGTATGAAGAAATCTTAAGAAATGCTAGAGAAGATAGAAAGCAATGGGATCAAGGGAAGATGAAGAGGATCCCAGCAAGGAAACAGTTCCCTTCCTTCATCAGATACTTGCCTCCCTTTGCAAGAACTGTTTTCACTTTTGACTTTGTATCCCCAGCATCTAGCATAACACCTGGCATCAGTTCTATAATAGGCAGTATAGCATAAAAGTAACGACTGCTGGCCAGTTGATTGATACATGGAAGAAATGAGGAGACAAAATGTGAGGTCTCATTTTGCCACTCTCCAGACCATCTATTTCAGCAATGGAGAGATTGCCACACTGATAAAAGCAGTTGTTGATTCCACTCTGACCATGTACCAACCCACTCCCAGCAACTCTGTGTGAGCTCTGAGATATCAAGCCATGAAGTCGTGATCTGCCTCAATACCTCTCAGCAGCTGCTATGTTCAATATCACTGAGCGAACTTGCCAGCAAACACATGCCACCAGGAGTAACATGACATAGTCATCCAAGCCAGTACAAAGGGAGGAAAATATCCATTATTGTCAGAGGCTACATATCCTGTTTGCTCCTACTTTGCTGAACAAAATCATCATCATTTAAATATGCACCCACTGCTTATTCATCTGAACAATCCCCCTCCTCCCAAATACTTGTACATATATGCTGGAGGAGTTGGGATAAAATTGCATAAAAGTTCAACACATAATTAGGAAACACATTTCTCTTACTATTAATTTCATGAATCACTAGCATCCCCTGTATCTTAGATAATTAGCCAAATTTAATAACGTGGGTATGGCAGACCTCCACTGTTGTCAGGAAAGATGATCATCCCTTTAGTTTTTTAATTGAATTAATTTTGAATGCTCCCACTACCATCTGTATGAAATATAAATCCAGCATTTAAAATAAATCCTGAATCTGAACTTTCCACAGAAGTAAGAAGTCAGAGGATAATATAAGCTAAGAAAAGAGGTAAGATGCACAATCACAATTGCTCAATATTATATGTTGAAGGCACATCCTCCGAGAGAGACGATCAAGGACAATGATTGAGGGAAACATAAATTTGGTTTCTTGGTCAATATCAGTCATTAACATTGCCTTAGGAAGGAGACCATATAACTAGACCATTTGATGGAACTGGTGAAATATTACAGGAAGATTTCTTCATAGCAATAAAAAAATTCAAGCAGATATAGTAAGTAGTCTGGCAACTGGTTAGCATAAGTCATAGGGTATGAATAATGCCAACAGAGCTGTAACTAGGGCCAGGTGACTGGGGCTTTGCTCCAGAGCAACAACATCTAAGGGACACAACACATTAACACCCCATCACTAAAAGCACATCTTATGATCTTTGACTAGCTCCCTGCTATGTAGCTTTAGAAGCACCTTGCCCTCTCCCATCCCACTACCACATACCCTGCCATCTTCTCCATTTTCTGCCTCCTCCTAGTCATTGTCCAGTGTAATTCACCAAACTGGTTCTGGATATCTTTTGAGTCTCCCCTAATCCCTTCAAGTGAATTTGCAGTAAGCATCAGAATTCCTAGGTATAACTATATGTGTGTGTGTATAAACACACATAAATATATATGTTTATATATGTATATACACACATAAATATATGTTTATATATGTATATATATAACCCAAAATATTTCACATCCAAAAATTATAAAATTCCTCTAATTGTAATCTACTATCATTCTACTTTTCTCTATACCTTACTAGTCCTGAATTCATTCATCCTTACTATGACATCCAATCCCTCCAATCCCAGGCCATTATCTCTGCTCTGGCTATTTTTTCTTCCCATCCCAGAACCGACCCCTTGTTAAATTAGTTCAATTTTACATCATTTTTACTCTAGAATACTTTGCTCCATTATCTTATTGCCACTCATGCTTTCACCAACCCCAAGCCTATATTATTCCTCCCATCCATTTCCTTTATTCCTACCCACATGCTACTTAACAGAAGTAAGTTACAAAGCCATGCTGACTGGGTCACTACGAATATACATCATCCAATCTCAACTACATACTCACTATAGCAAAGCAATCCTTCTACTCATCCCTAACTGATTTTTATTCAAGAAACAGTTGAGGAGAGGAGGGGAGAGGAGGGGAGGAGAAGGGCATACTAATATACTTTCTTTTCTTTCCTCAGTTCTCTCACCTACAGTTGAGCACCTTGCTCATTCTTCACTGAAAAAAATGAGTTCATTCATGATGAGCTCCCTCTTCTGCCCATCTTCCCATCTCACATTCTCCCGACATTATCCCCGACTAAATCCTGCTTTACTACAGTGTCTGATAAAGGAAGTGACCTTCTCCTTGCTAAGACCCTCTAAATCTTCACTTGATACCATCTCCTATCTTCTGCAGCATTTTTCCAGATTTCTTTATCCACATTTCTCCCACCATCATCTCTGAATCTTTGTGTCTTCATCTCTCTCTCTCTCTCTCTCTCTCTCTCTCTCTCTCTCTCTCTCTCTCTCTCTCTCTCTCTCTCTCCTTTTCTATCTAAATCTTCCCTGCTGATTATAAAAACCCCTTCCTAACATCTAGCTATCACTTTATATGTCTCATGCCCTTTTCAGCCAAATTCACTGAAGCAGTTGCATATACTCAGTATCTCCACTTCCCCCCTCTCTTCTAAATGCTCTATAACTGACATGATAATTCAACTGAAACTTGGGCCCCAAGTTATCACTTATCTCAGCAGCCAATCCTAATTTTTCCCTCAGTTCTCAGACTCCTTTTTCTTTCTTCTTGGATTTGATCTGGTTAACAACCTTCTCTTCATCCATATGTTCTCCTCTCTGGCTATTCATGGTGCTGCTTTCTCTTAGTTCTCCTCATCCCTGTTGAATCACTCCTCCTCAGTCTTCTTTCCTGGGTCTCCATCTATGGCATGAGCTTTGGATACCCCATAGTTCTGTCTTGTGCCATCTTCTTTTTCTTTCTATTCTCTCTTACTTAGTGATCCTTCTTACTGATCTCATCAGTTCCCTGAGTTCAATCATAAACTTTGTGCAGATGATTCACAGGGAATCTATATGTCCAGCTCAGGGCTATCTCTTGAGCTCTAGTCCTGAATCACCAACTGCCTACTGAACATTTCAATCTGAATGTCCCATAGATAGCTCAACTTCAACATATCCAGTAGACAACCCATCATCTTTCTACCAAAACCCTCTCCTTTTCTGAACTTCCCTATTACAGCTGAGGGTCCTGCTATCTTTCCAGTCATCCAGATTAGAAAACACAAGGTCATTCATAACTTCTCACTCACCCCTCCTATCTGATGAGGTGTCAAATCCTGTCATTCCTATCTCTTGTATGCATCCCATTCTCTGTACTCATACAGCCACCACACTAGTGCAGGCCCTCATTATCTCTTGCCTGAATTATTGCCATAGCCTCTTAATGGGTCTCTCTACCTCAAATCTTTCCTCCTTCCAATTCATCCTCCACATGCCTCCCAAAGTGATTTTCCTAAAGCACAGTCTAACCATGTCACTCCCATTACTCAATAAATTTCATCAGCTCCCCATTATCTCTAGGATCAAATGAAATATTTTGAGTTCCTGTTTAACATTTAAAGTTCTTTATAACCAGACCTCTTCCAATCTTTCCAGTCTATGTCAACATTTCTCCCTTCTATGTACTCTATGGTCCATCCAAACTGATCTATTTGCTGCTTCTCACATGTGACACTCCATCTCCTATTTTAGACCTTTATATTAGCAGCCCCTCATGCCAGTAATGTTCTACCTCCTCAAATTTGCCATCTAGAATTCCTGGCTTCCTTTAAGACTCTATTCAAGCATCACTTTTTGACAAAGGCCATTCTGACTGGCGCCTTCCCCTTAAACATGATCTTATCTAATATATGTGTTTGTGTGAATATATGTATATGTATGTAGTGTGTATATATGCATATATACATATATACAGGTGTATATATATACATATATACAGGTGTGTATGTATATTATATATACATATATATCTTTTCAATAGGATATCCCAAATTTCTTAATGAAATTTTTAGCTTTACTAGATTAAAACTGCCCTAAGACTTTTAAGTTACCTTTAATATATCTATATAATATGTACATGTTTTCTCCCCCATTAGAATAAAAGCTTGAGGGCATGGGTTGTTTCCAATTTTTTATGTATCCTCAATGCTTAGTAAGTGCATAATAGATGCTCACTAATTGATTGACTGACTGACTCTGAATTGATTGATTGACTCTGAATGTCCATGATCTTTATTTACAGTAGCTTCCCATGTTTCCTGGTGCCATTCAAAATGTTGACTTTATTTACAGTATCAGTAACCTCTGTAGCCCTGGCTGTCCCTAATATGACAGTGTGAGTGTGGGTGTCACTGGCAGGTTAATGCCATGTACTCTATTTATAGAGGACAAAGAGAAAGAAAGGAAAGAGGAGCTAAGGCAAGATGAAGTAAAGAGGCATACTAAAGGAAAGTGAGGAAGGAAGAAGGGAAGAGAAATAGCCTGGCATAGTGGAAGTGGCACTGAACTTGGGAGTTAGGAAGACTTGGATTCGAATCCTGCCTCTGGTATTGACTTGTATTTCCCCTTGAGCAAGTCACCTACCCTCCCAGAGACTCAGTTTCCTCATCTGTAAAATCAGAATAATAGAGTGGCTATAAAGACCAAAAGAAATGATATAGGTAAAACACTTTGTAAACCTTAAGGAATATGCAAATGTAAGCTATTATTATAAATAAGGAAAAGGAGAGGTGGGGAGGGAAGAAAGTGATGACCAAGGTGAGAAGGGATAAATTTCTCGGTTGTCATTCAGGAGCAGAAATGCAAGAAGCTGTTGTATATGAAACAGGTCAGAACTGATTTAATAAGAAGAGTTCAGCTTATATACCATTTTAAGGCTTATGAAGCATTTTCTTCAGAACAACTTCGTAATACAGGTAGTACAAATATCCCCCTTTTTTGGTTGGGGAAACTGAGTTTCAGAGAGATTAAGTGACTTATCCTGGACCACACAGCCAGTATGTATAGGAGCTGTGAATTGGGCCCAGGTCTTTTGACTCCAAAACTATTGTTCTATACTAGTAAGTACAGGATATCTAGACAACGTCTTCCTTCTTATATATTTTTATAAAACATAAATCTGCTCTCATTATAAATCCCCATATTTAGAAGGCAAGGTATTTAAATGAAAGGTTAATATCTCAGAAAGTACTTGATTATATAAAGAATAAAAACATGCCTGTTACCTAATACTGGTTTCAGTGAATTGTTTTAAATAAACATGGTGAATTTTCCTCTGAGCTCCTGCCATTTCTGAAACACATCCCTATGTGCTGATATACATCTTCCTTTCCTTTGCCATTTAAGAGATGTGAGATTTGGGGAACATAAGAAAATCATGAACCAAGAGAGGGGAGTAATGCTTGGCCACAAACCCAGGGGCCATACTGCCACAAAGGATAAGACAGTAGTGCTCAGACTGACATTTTCAGCACGGTTATCTCTCACTGTGACAATTACCAGTCTCTGTGTGCTATGACTAAGTCTAAGCTCTGGACTTGGAGGAAAGATACAAGGATGCCTTCTGAGACTATAAGGATCTACACTCCCAGGGGTCTCTAGTATGGATTACATATAGATTCTGAGGATGAGGACTAGCAACTGAAAAGACAAAGTAATCCCAGGATCTGCCTTTGTCTTCCACTGATAAAGGATACTGACTCTTAAACTGTTCTATTTACTCCTAATATACAATAGCTAAATGGCTCAATAGATAGAACACTGGGCTTGGAATCATGAAGACTCATCTTCTTGAGTTCAAATCCAGCCTCAGACAATTACTAGCTGTGTGACCCTGGGCAAGCCCTTAATTCTGTTTGCCTCAGTTTCCTCATCTGTAAAATGAGCTAGAGAAGGAAATGATATATTACTCCAGTATCTTTGCCAAGAAAACTCCAAAATGGAGTCATGGAGAGTTGGACACAATAAGACAACAACAATAAATTACTCCCTTCTCTAATTCTTTCACCATGTAAAGTGGAAAGGTCAATTGAAGGTCATTGGGCCCTCCATGGAGCTATAACTATAGAGAGTTATGAATGAGAAGGCAAGAACTCAGAAGTGAAGAGGGCCAGAATGAGAGCCAAGATGACAAGATTTTCCTCTTTTAATAATTTTAGAGTACATTCTGTATCCCACTCTTAGATGTATATTGAATCTATACTTCACTGGTTAGCTAATTATTCAAATGACATCTTGCTTTTCTTTTAAACTTAAAGAAAGCAGGATGACAAATGTGGTACAGGCTATGGTGATTTTGTGGTATCTGTGAGAAATGATTATTAATAACCAATATCATGGGGAGTTTCAGTGCTCTTCCTTTCTTCCAAATTCCTATGGGTTTGTTCGTTTGTTTTGCTTTCTGGAAGGGGAAGGTAGGTCAACTGGGGTTAAGTGACTTGCCCAAGATCACACGGCTAGGTTTTTTTTTTTTATGTTAAGTGTCTGAGGTTGGATTTGAACTCAGGTCCTCCTGACTCCAGGGCCGATGCTCTATTCACTGTGCCATCTAGCCGTGCCCCACCCCCATGTTTTTTTAATAGTTCAGTCTCTTGAAGGACATTACTAATAATGAGATTGAATTAACTCTCCCTAGTCTGGGTCAGATGGCACCCAGCTTTACAAGGAGTGTAATTTAAGATAGGGAAACCCACTGTGTTCTATTCAAGCAGACAGATCTTTTGTCTAAACAGCCCAAGGCTGGAGGGTGGTCTGAGATAGTTTTCTCTAGCCAAGGATGGCAAGATGTTTCTTGCAGCCCCTCATTGAAAACCTACTCTTCAAACTGTGAGCCCACTGCCATGGTTGTCTTTGATCCAAAAGAGACAGCCAAATGACCATCCTTTTATCAATAACCTGCTAGCCTTGTTAATAAAATGATTAAATTACTCAGATACTAGGTCTCTCAAACTTTTTTAATCATTACATATCTCAAGTGTCACCTTGGGAAACCCACCCTTTGTATTCCCCTGCCTGCACTTACTGTCACAAACATAGCTTAATTAATTTGTAAGAGTGGGTGTTGATTGAGTAAATCATTAAAATTATCCCACTCCATCAACAGTAAGTGATAAAAGTCCTGATACCTTAAGGAGGTAAAAAGTCTCAGTCAATCTCAATCATATGATTTAGATTCAATCAAACAATCAATTGTAGACTTTAAATTAAATGAAAATAATCCTTGGCTGAACTATAGTGATGTTGCACAGAAATCATTTTCTGATTATCTGAGGAAACTTGGTTATACCCTAGAGATTATATATAAAATATCCAG
This sequence comes from Gymnobelideus leadbeateri, assembly GCA_011680675.1. Classification (NCBI taxonomy): domain Eukaryota; kingdom Metazoa; phylum Chordata; class Mammalia; order Diprotodontia; family Petauridae; genus Gymnobelideus; species Gymnobelideus leadbeateri. The sequence continues at coordinate 133,987 of WOXC01010606.1, read as the reverse complement.
CCAGGTTAGAATGGCTTCCCACACCTTTTAGGAAAGAAACAGATTTTAAAATCTGAAAAATAAAGAATTCATTATATCCTGGTGAAATTTTTGCTCCAACCACTATTCTTTCTTTCATTTTACTTTCCTACTTTCTGCATTTTAATTACTTTAGTACCTGTACCTGAGCTCAAAGCCTGGATAGCAATTTTGTCTTTTCTCCTTCTTTGTCTTTTGACACTAGGGTGCTTTTGCTTGAGACACAGGTAAGGATGACAGGTAAGGATGTAAGCCTGTGGGCTTGTGTGATCCCCTTCATCCACCAAGAAGTGGCTTAGGCAAATGCTTGTCCATCATCTCTCTAAATTGCTATGCAGTGTCATCCAAATATAGCACTTCCTCACTGATCCCTCCAGGTAAATGGAGCTCAGAAAGGTGAAGAACAATAGTAGATTTGTCTCTGTAAGGAAACAGCTTCAGCAAAGATCTTTGCTGAAAGGCACAATTATTCTCTTGTAAATTGTCATCCTCAATATTGGTGATGGATGGGTGTCTCTTGTCTGGTCTTCATTTACTAGATGAGTTCATAGATTTCATTAATAGTGAAGGCTATTGACTGAATGATTTTTCTTTTAGCATTTTGGGAGGAACTTCATTTGAAAGAGTTCAACTAGATATCAGCAGTTCACAGCATTGGCCATTTTAACCAGGAATTCAGCAAAAGTCATTTAGCTTCCTTGGGCTTTTCCCCCTATTTCATGCTAATCCTTTCAAAAGTATTTTTACATCCTAACACCCCAAGTTGCCCTTTTGCTGTTATGAAATTGTATAAACCACATCAAGGAAAGCCTATCTTTGAGAAGTGCCTAAGTGGCACATTATGAACTGTGCAGCTCCCACAGAGCAATTTAAAATGATGAATATCCTTTTCAAACATCCTTTTCAAAATTGCACATGGACTTCAGCCAGTCACAAGACAGAGATGTGGAGGATGCATTAAACAACCCATCTGCTCCTCACATCACTCATCATTGATTTATAACCCACAGTAAGTCATTTGGCCAACACAAACAGAGCTGATGAGACAAGTGCACCAGGGACCAGCTGAGGCTCTTAGGCAGTGTTTTCCACTAAGTGACATATCTGTGGCACTAATATTTACCTCCGACTTGCACCTAGAGGTGATCGACTGCTTTTCTGGAGGGAGCCCTCGGGCTTCCAGACATGGATGACTCCTCAACTCTCTTGTAGCTCTTGAGGAAATAAGCAGAAGCTGTCTAATGATTTCTGTGGGCAAAGACCCAAAACTCTTTGCTATGGTGGATTATGACTCTCTTCCTTGTGCAAAATACAAGAAGGATATTCATTTATGTACCTTCTTATCTCCTGCCCCATTAATTGAATCTCTTTGTGTGGTCCCTTGCTAGGTGAGTCTGGCAACTTCTTTCTTTATGGAAGGCCAGGAGAGGGCACTGTATATTATAGGAAATAAAAAAGAAAACGGCAAAAGACTCATGAAAGCAACCCAGAGAAATAACTATTGTTTGTCACTTTGATCTCAAAGTCCTCAAATCTTGCCTCTTCTGCCACCACTCTCTATTAGAGAGATAAATGACAGACAATGGAATTTGTACAAGTTCATATCTGGTGGAGTTTGCTTTTGGTCTCCTACCTCCTTTTGGAATACAACCTTCATTGAGAAATCATTGTTGGAACCTACCTTTTTAGGGTCCTTCTTGTCTGTGGCCTGCCATTCCTATCCTGCACTCATGATGCCTTCCTAAGCATTTTGTCTCCCACTGAGTGTAGACTCAGGTGTAGTCTCATGTCTAGAAATTCCTCCTAATTCCTTTCACCCACTGCTCCCATCATGTAGACAACTAATATCAATCCTCCAATATTACGGCTTCCAAATATAGGTATTTCTGTGTAGGAAGAATGGGAGTGAGGAGTACTAGGACACAGAACATGACATAAGCTCCTGCCATAAACCTCGTCACTCACACAGTCCCTGTCTACATTCTGGGGCTGCCTCAGAGCTCTAAGAATGAAGATCCTCTCATTCTTTTGCTTACTCATACACACATTTCTCCTACTCTAAGCCCATACACAAGAAGAATATTGATAAGTAAGGCAGAGAAGGGCAGCCAGGATGGTTAAAGGGATGTAAGCCCACCTCATATAAGGATGGTTGAATAAAGTTGCAATGTTTAACCTAGGGAAGAAAAGATTGTATGAGGGAAGCATGGAAGGACATCGTCATTATCTTTAAGTACTTGAAGGATTATCATTTGGCCCCAGGGTGCAGAACTGAAAGTAAAGTATAGAAGCCAGAAAGAGATTAATTTATTCTTGAACATATCTTTTATACTACTTCCTGTGTGGATGTCTGTGTGCAAGCCATTAGTAATATATTGCAGTCTATTCAGATCCATTATGCATGTTTCTATTACTATTAGTATAACTTTACATTCTTCTGAACACAGAAAGTGCTTAATAAATGTTTGTTGGGCTGAGTTAAACTGAACTGCTCAATATATACAATTAGTTGAACAAATCTAGGGTTCGAATCCTCAAATTCAAGGCTCTGACTCCCAATCCAGTTCTCTTTCTGCTACACCATGCTGTCCCACTTATATCCTTATTCGTGTAATTGTCTTTTCCCCTCTATTAAATTAGATTATAACTTCTTTGAGGGGAACAATTGTTCATTTTTTTATTCCCCACGGTCCCTAAAACATAAAAGACACTATATAAATTGCACTGGATTGAACTGGAATTCTATGGCTAAGAAAGAACCAGAAAGTGGATAAATGTATGTGCATTGATCATATGTATGGAAAGAGAAAAGGAAAAGAGCCTAGAAAAAATACTTAACGAAGAATCAAATTTCCTGGACCCCTACCTGAAAACCTTCAAGTCTTTTTAAAAAATGTCTGAAATTCACAAAATTGCTTGAAAAAATGCCACCATTTAAATAATTTCCATACAAGAAAAATTAAGAACTGACATCATCTGGTTAATTTCAATCTGAAATATCCAGAAAACTGAGATTAAAAAATTCTACTTTTGTCATCCAGGAATTGCCTCCATTACACATTATACTTTGAAATTTCAATGTGCAATGAAGAAATATTTGTAGAAGTACCAAAAGAACGATGATAGCAATTAATGAAACCACTAAAGTAAGGTGAAGTACAGTTGCCCCACATGCTTAGTCCAAATTCTCTTTGGGCTACTTACAAATGGCATGCAAACATTCTCCCAGTGATTTGTAGAGTAATAAATCACAGTTTTCCAGGAAGTTGGAGAGGGCTTAATGTTTATGGAAAATCTGTTAGGTCTATTCTTGGGAAGATACTGGCTCAAAGACTATTTGCCAAAATAAGAGATTTGCCATGCAGACTTGCACAATAGATACCAAAGGGTGATAATGGAGGAGACAGTCACAGGATCATAGACAAAGAGATTAAAAGAACCTTAGAGATCACCTAATTTAACCCTTTGTTTTTTTAAAGATAAGGAAATTGGAGCCCCAGAAAAGTTAAATGACTTAGCAGAGGTCTTACAAAGTAAGTAGTAAAGGGATTAAGGCCCAGAGAGGTTAAAAGAGGAAAGGCATGATGATGGATAAGAGTCTACCTCAACAAAACTGGCCTATATCTTTAAAAGTGTTTAGTGGCCAAGATGGCAGAGAGAAGACAGGAAGTTGCTTGAGCTCTCCCAAGTTTCCCTCAAAACAATGTTAAATCAAGCCTCTAAAAGAATTCTGGAGTGACAGAATCCACAAAAAGACAAAGCAAAAAAATGTTCTAGCCCAAGATAACTTTAAAAAAATGAAAAATCTGTCTCATTTGGATAAAAGGGGAGTGGAGTTCAATGGGAGGCTCTTAGCCACAGCTTAGATCAGCACCCAAGGCCCCATGGTCCTGGCTTAGCAGGCCAGTGTTATAGCCAGGCAGAAGTGAGGCCTTCAGGCCAAGCACAGCAGGCAAACTGCCAGCCTTGGAACTCAGGGCACAACAGGCAAGACTAGGCTCAGCCATCTAGTACAGTGGACAATCCACCAGCCCCAGAGACCCTGGTGCAGAAAGTCAGTGACTAGACCCATGGTCCCCAGTACAAGAAGCTTGGGACAGTGCCCCCTGTACACCAGAAGCAGAGCTCAACTTTTAAAAATGAACTACAAGGGGTGGCTAGGTGGTGCAGTGAGTAAGAGTGCCAGCCTCGGAGTTGGGATGACCCGAGATCGAAACCGGCCTCAGAAAATGAGCACCCACACATGAATAATGACTAGCCGTATAACCTTGAGGAAGTTACTTTACCCCAATTGCTTAAAAAAAAAAAAACTACAAAAAGAGCCCTGACCAAAGAAAGCTACTGTGGTGAGAGGGAAGATCCAAACTCAGAATAGGACACCAGTGTCAAAATGCCTATGTGTGAAGTCTCAAAGGGGAATATGAATTGGTCTTAAGCCTAAAAAGTCCTCTTGGAAGAGCTCAAAAATGATTTTAAAAATCAAGTAAGAAAGGGAAAAGAAATGAGAGTGATGCAAGAGAATTATAAAAAAAGAGTCAACAGCCTGGAAAGAAGCACAAAAATTGATTGAAGAAAACAACTCTTTAAAAGTAGAATTGGCCAAATGGAAAAGGGGATAGAAAAATTAACTGAAGAAAATAATTCCTTAAAAATTAGAATTAAGCAAGTAGAAGCTAGTGACTCTATGAAACATCAAAAATCAAACAAAATTAAAAGAATGAGAAGAATAAAATAGAATGTAAAATAACTCATTGGAAAAACAACTGACCTGGAAAATAGATCCAGGAGAGATAGTTTAAGAATTATTGGACCACCTGAAAGACATGATCAAAAAAAGAACCTAGACAGCATCTTTCAAGAAATTATCCGCAGTGAGTAGAGCATCGGCCCTGGAGTCAGAAGGACCTGAGTTCGGATCCGGCCTCAGACACTTAAAGCACACAAACAAAAATCTAGCCATGTAACCTTGGGCAAGTTACTTAACCCCAATTGCCCTCCAAAAGGCAAAGAAAGAAAGAAATTATCAAGTAAAATTGCCCTGATGTCCTAGAACCAGAAGGTAAAATAGTTATTTAAAGAATCTACCCATCACTTCCTGAAGGATATTCCAAAATGCAGTCTCCAAGGAATATTCTAGCCAAATTCCAGAGCTATCAGGTCAAGGAGAAGCTGCAAGTAACCAGAAAGAAATAATTCAAATATCAAGGAGTTACAATTAGGATTACACAAGATTTAGCAATTTCTACTTTAAAGAATGAGAGGTGTTAGAACATGATATTCCAGAAGGCAAAGGAGCTTGAAGAATCAACTACTCAGCACAATTGAGCATAATCTTCCAGGGTCAAAGATGGATATTCAGTGAAATAGGAAACATTCAAAATTTCCTAGTGAAAAGACCAGAGCTGAAAAGAAAATTTGATCTTCAAATACAAGATTCAAGAGAAGCATAAAAATGTAAACAGGAAAGAAAAAAAAAACATGGTATTAAATAAGGTTAAAAAATTTATATCCCTACATGGGACATGATACTTGTAACTCTTAAGAACTGTACCTCTATTAGGGAAGTTAGAAGAAGAATACTTAGAAGGTGTGGGTATAAGCTGATTTTGATGTGATAATAAAAAAAATTATTAAGGGGTAGAAAATAAGATTGTACTGGGAGCAGAGGAAAGGGGGAGGCAGACTGGGGTAAATTATATAATATGAAGAAGTATAGAAGACCTATTACAGTAGAGGGAAAAAAGGGAGGGGTTGAGCATTGTTTGAACCTTATTATCATCATATTTGGCTCAAAGAGGAAATAACATACACATTCAGTTGGGTAAAGAAATCTCTCTTGCCCTATAGGGAATTAGGAGGTGAAGGGGGATAAGGGCAGAAGGGTGATAGGAGGGAGAAAAGATTTAGGGAGACAGTAGTCAGAAGTGAAACACTGGTGAAGAGGGACGGAGTAAAGGAGAGAGAAAAAGTATAAACATGGGGAAAATAGGATGGAGGGAAATACACAGTTAGTAGTCATAAGTGTGAACATGAATGGGATGAACTGTCTTGTAAAATGGAAGTAGATAGCAGAGTGGGTTAAAAACAAGAATCCTATGCTATGTTGTTTACAAGAAATACATCTGAAGCACAAAGATATACACAGAGTAAAGGTTAGAGGTGGAGCATTATGCCTTTTCTGAAGTAAAAAACAAAACAAAACAAAACAGGGGTAGCAATCCTGATCTCAGAAAAAGCAAAAGCAAAAACAGACATAATTAAAAGAGATAAGGAAGGAAACTACATTTTGCTAAAAGTTACCATAGACAATGGCTGAATATCAATACTAAATATATATTCACCAACTGATATAGCATCCAAATTCCTAGAAAAGAAGTTAATTACAGGAATAGACAGCAAAACTATATTAGTGGGGGGGGGGGAGGGATCTTTAATCACCCTCTCTCAGAATTAGATAAATCTAACCACAATATAAATGAGAATAAAGTTAAGGAAGAGAATAGAATTTTACAAAAGTTAAATATTATGGAACTCTGGAGAAAACTGAATGGGGATTGAAAGAAATAAACTTTTTTCTCAGTAGTACATGGCACCTACAAAAATTGACCATGTATTAATGCATAAAAACCTCATTCAAATTCAGGAAGGCAGAAATATTAAGTGCATCCTTTTCAGATCATAATGTAATAAAAAAAATACATGTAATGAAGGGCCATGGAAAAATAGATTTAAAATGAATTGGAAAATACATAATCTAATCCTAACAAATGAGTGGGTCAAATAACTAGTCACAGAAACAATAACTTAATCATAAAGAATGACAATAATGAGACAACATACCAAAATTTATGGGATGCAGTCAAGGCAGTACATAGGGGAAAGTTTGCATCTCTAAATGCTTACATGAATAAAAGAGAGAAAAAAGTAGATAAATGAATTGGGCATGTAATTTAAAATGTTAGAATAAGAACAAATTTAAAATCCCCAATTAGACACCAAATTAGAAATTCTAAAAATCTGAAAGATTAATAAAATTTTAAGTAAAAAAATCTATTGAACTAATATATAAAACTAAGAACTGGTTTTATCAAAGAACAATAAAAAAGATTCACTTTAGGTTAATTTTATCTAAAAAATAAAAAAAGAAAACCAAATTACCAGTATTAAAAATGAAAAGGGTGAATTCATGATGAATGAAGAGGAAATTAAAGCAATAATTTGGAGCTGTCCAACTGTATGCCAATAAATTTGGTAATCTAAGTGAAATGGATGAATATTTACAAAAATACAAATTGCCCAGACATAAGAGGAAATAAAATCCTTAAATAACCTCATTTTAGAAAAAGAAATTGAACAAACCATCAATGAACTCCCTAAGAAAAAAATTCCCAAGGCCAGATGGGTTCATGAGTGAATTTTACCAAATATTTAAAAAAACATTTGATGCCAATGTCAGATAAACTATTTGGGGAAGTAGTGGAGAAGGAATCCTACAAAATTCCTTTTATGACACAAATAGGGTGCTGATACCCAAATCGGGAAGAGCCAAAACAGAGAAATAAAACTATAGACCAATTTCTCCAATGAATATTGAAGCAAAAACTATAAATAAAATATTGGCAAGGAGATTATAGCAATTTATTACCAGGGTAATACATTATGACCAGGTGGGATTTATACCAGGAATGTAGGGCTGGTTCAACAGTAAGAAAGCTATTAGCATAATTGACCATATCAATAACAAAATCAACAGAAATCATATGATTACCTCAAAGAGATGTAGAAAAAGCTTTTTACAAAATAGAGCACCTATTCCTATTAAAAACATGAGAGAGCACAGGAATAAATAGAAGTTTCCTTAAAATGATTAGTAGTATTTATCAAAAACCATCAGCAAGCATTATCAATAATAGGGATAAGCTAGAAGCTTTCCTAACAAGATCAGGAGTGAAATGAGGATGCCCATTATCACCACTATTATTCCATACTGTACTAGAAATGTTAGTTTTATAAATAAGAGAAGAAAAAGAAACTGAAGAAATTAGAATAAGCAATGAGGAAGCAAAACTATCACTCTTTGCAGATGATATGATGGTATACTTACAGAATACTAGAGAATCAACCAAAACAAAAACTACTTGAAATAATTAACAACTTTAGCAAAGTTTTAGTATAGAAAATAAACCCACATAAATCAGCCTTTCTAAATAATATCAACAAACTTCAGCAGCAAGAGATAGAAAGAGAAATTCCACTTAAAATAACTGCAGACAATATAAAATATTTGGGAGTTTACTTGCCAGAACAAACTCAGGAGCTGTATGAACACAATTACAAAACACTTTTCACACAAATAAATTCAGATCCAAACAACTGAAAAAAATATCAATTGCTCATGGGCAGGCCATGCTAATATAATAAAAATGACAATACTACCTAAATTAACTTACTTATTCAGTGCCATACCAATAAAACTGTGAAAAATTATTTTGTGGAGAGAGAAAAAAATAACAAAATTCATCTGGGAAAAACAAAAGGTCAAGAATATTAGGGGAATTGATTTAAAAAAATGCAAAGGAAGGTGGCCTGGCCATACTGGATCTAAAACAATATTATAAAGTAGCAACCATCAAAACTATTTGGTACTGGATAAGAAATAGAGTGGTGGATCAGTAAAATAGATTAGGTACACAAGATATAGTAGTAAATGATACAGCAATCTACCACTTCATAAACCCAAAGATTCTAGCTTCTGGGATAAGAATCCACTATTTGACAAAAACTGTTGGGAAAACTAGAAAATAGCATGGCAGAAATTAGGCATAGACCAACATCTCCTATCATATACCAAGATAAGGTAAAAATGGGTACATAATTTAGACATAAAGGGTGATACCATAAGCAAATGAGAAGAGCAAGGAATAGTTTACCTGTCAGATCTATGGAGAAGAGAAGAATTTATGACCAAACAAGAGTTAGAGAACAGTTTGAAATGCAAAATGGATAATTTTGATTGCACTAAATTTAAAATGTTTTGCACAAACAAAACCAATGCAACCAAGATTAGGAGGAAAACAGAAAGATAGGAAACAATGTTTATAGCAAGTGCTTCTGTCAAAGGTCTCATTTCTCAAATATAGAGAGAACTAGGTCAAATTCATAAGAATCCAACTCATTCCCCAATTGATAAATCATCAAAGGATATGGACAGTTTTCAGATGAAGAAATTAATGATACCTCTAGTCATATGAAAAAATGCTCTAAATCATTATTGATTAGAGAAATGCAAATTAAAACAGCTCTGAGGTACCACTTCACATCTAGTAAATTGGCTAATATAATAGAAAAAAATAACAAGATAAATGTTGGAGAACAGGTGGGAAAATTGGGACACTAATGCATTGTGGATGGAGTTGTGAACTGATACAACCATTCTGGAGAGCAATCTAGATCTATGTACAAAGGGCAATAAAACTTTGCCAACCCTTTGATCCAGTGATACCACTACTATGTCTGCATCCCAAAGATATCATTAAAAATATATATACAGGGGCGGCTAGGTGGCGCAGTGAGTAAGAGGTCAGCCCCTGAGTTGGGAGGATCCAGGATCGGTCCCGGCCTCAGAAAATGAGCACCCACACATAAATAATGACTGGCCGTGTAACCTTGAGCAAGTTATTTAACCCCAATTGCTTAAAAAATAATACATATATAAAAATATTTATAGCAGCTCTTTATGTTGTGGCAAAGAATTGGAAATTGAAGGGATGCTCATCAATTGAGGAATAGCTGAACAAGTTGTGGTATATGAATGTAATAAAATACTATTGTGCTATAAGAAATGATGAGCAGGAGGATTTCAGAGAAACCTGTACTTACATGAACTGATGTTGATTAAAGTGAGCAGAACCAGGAGAGAATTTTACACAATAACAGCTACAGTGTGAGATGATCAACTATGATTGACTTAGCTCTTCCCAGAAATACAATGATCCAAGATAATTCCAAACAACTCATGATGGAAAATGTTATCCATATCCATAGAAAGAAATATGGAGTCTGAATATAGATCAAGGCATATGATTTTCCCTTTTGTGTATTTTTTGTTTTTCATGGCTTTTTTCCATTTTTTCTGTTTCTTCTTTTACAACATGACTAACATGGATATATGTTTACATGATTGCTCATGTATAGCCTATATCAGATAGCTTGCCATCTTGAGGAAGGGGGATGGGAGAGAGGAAGAAAAAATTTGGAACTCAAATTTTTATTCTAAAAATTAATGTTGAAAACTAGCTTTACATGAAATTGGGAAAAATACTATTTCCAAAAAAAGGAAAAAGATTTAATACTAAAAAAATAAAAGATGTTAGCAAATACTCAAGAAGCTATTCTGTCAGCAAGTAAAACAAAGATAGGAGGAGTCCTGAAGGGTGAAGGACAAGGGACACTTTTGACTGTCTCTGAGAACTGTCCTTGGCGCCCTCATAGAAAAGCCTGGAAATGAGTTCTCTCTCCCTCACAATGAAGTATGTAGGGAAGAGAGGTTTGGATGTGTGATGGTCACAGGGAGAAGAGACTGTTCCAAAGCCAAGTGTAGGTCATGCATCCAGTTAACTCAATTGCCAGTTTTGAGGTTTCCATGCAAAATAAGTAATTCCTTGGTTTCTGTAATCTCCAAGTTTCCTTCCCCTCCCCTAAAATTCATCTGCTATGCAGATTACCCTTCAGATCAGCAGCCTAATTGAATTATGGTAGATTTCAACTCTTAGGACCTCAAGGACCTTAAAATACCTGTTCTAGGACGACCTCAGGATAGCTCTGGCAAGTCTACCCTCTGACATTCAGGTCAACTAAAGAAGGTACAAAAACGACAAAGTTCCCTGTGGAAAGAGGCCCCAGGAAAAAGGAGCAAGAAAGCTATTTCACAAGTCTACAACAGGGTCCTGGAGTTAAAGTGAAAACTCCCTTAAAAACATAAAAATACAGTAAACAGAGGCTAAAGCATATGCAGCAACACTTATCCAAAGAGCTTGCCATGCCAGTCTCCTTGATTCATACAGATTGTTGTGTTGATCAGCAAGACTTGGTGGTGACAGCAACTCGTATTTGCTTCCTGATGATTTGCTTTTCTGACTGCCCCTTGGGCATGAACTAAGCAGAGATACACAGAGAACAGAGCCTTACAAGCGATACACAGCCATGGTAACATCTCACACAGTCCAGTTTGGAAATATTCCATGATACATCAACATGAATTACAAGAGAAGCCCTAAAAGGGAAATTCAAAGAGCAGTGTTTCTAGGACCGAGTTTCATAGTACAAAACACTGTAATGCAATGAACAGAATATCCTCCATTCAGACCGAGGCAAGCCCACCACGCAGTGCCGCACCTGTGGTAGGAGGGGAGAGAATGTTTCTGGAGAGTTAAGGCATGGTTTAAGAGAAGAAACCAGGTGGTAGGTTTTCGCCTGCAGGGAAGCATGTTGTCCCCTCACACACACCCCCAAGTCTTTCTGCTCCGCTCCCACCCATCTCCACCCCCGCCCCAAGTTCCTCCACAACCTGCTCTACCCAGATGAGGTTTTAAGGGCAGACGCCTCTAGGTTCTTTGGTCTTTTTCAACCTGGGAGTGGGTAAAAGGAAGGTTCTTCCCCATCTCCATCTCCCGCCCCAGTTCCTACCGTTCCCTAGATAGGAGACACTGCTAGGTGCGCCCATCCCAGTCCCTAGCAGAGTGGGAGCCTGGCACTGTGCATCAGAAGCTAGCAAGGAGGGGGAGCATTGAGGCTCAGGGCCATTGGTTGTGGGGGTTGGAGGGTGGGCGGGGGGAAACTCCTCCCTCGGTCTCTTAGTCTTCTGGCTGTGCAGCTCTTTGCCTACTGCTGCTACCGCTCCTGAACCGGCTGGAGGGCGGACCGGACCAGAACGACCCGGAGCTGCCTTGCTGGTTAACGCTCTAGGCTCCTCACTCCGCCCAGCGCACCAACCACACTCTTTCAGAGGAAGGCACCTCTGTAGCCGGGGAATAGAAGAGGAAAAGCCGCCGCTCTCTCCCAAATCCGCTGGTGGGTGCCCTCCCCGACCTTCCCCCCGGGGTGTCCGGATTACAGGTTAGTGCGAGGCCCCTGCCTCCAACACTCCCAAGAGAGTTCAGAGCAGGAGTCTGGAGAGGAGGGGTAGGTGAGGAGCAGGCACCTGGCTTCCCGACCAGCAGGTCACCGCTTATCCTCCCCGGGGCAAGTCATGGGCATCCATCTTCCTTAATAGATCTTACCCCTCTCTTTGGAGCAGTCTGTCTTCCGAGTGACCCTTGCACTCCCAAACCCCTTCTTTCCTCCCGACTTGGTGGAAGGGAGAGAATTCATTTCCAGGCTTTTCTAAAAGCGAGCCACGGTTAGAGGTGTGGCTTCCACTCTGAGGGACCTGTCGAAAGTGTCTCTTGTCCTGCACCTATCAGCCCTCTCCCGGACCGTTTGGTCCTAGCCGCCACATCCCCCTGACCTCTTCCTCCTGGGTTCCGTATTTTAGGAGACAGCCTATTTATTCATTCATTGCCCGATCAGTGGGGGAAGGGGAAAGGGTCCGGGCTTCCCTGAGGCCCCTCTGTCGCAGATATCACAGTTGAAGGAGGAAGTTCAGAGGACTGGCACTGGGCATCGACTGTCTGGACTCAGGCAGGACCAGCCATCCCAGGATATATTCAGATTAGAGTAAGAGAGAAATAGAACAGAGATTTGTTACTCCTTTCCAAAATCCTAACATTTATCAATAACACCTCGTAATTGTATAGTACTTTCTAGTTTTCAAAAATTCTTTATGTGCGTTATTTCACTGCTTTTGTCTGCGTTTTTTTGTTTCTTTTCATCTTCTCTTTCTTAGGAAAACTTGCCCACCCATGCTCACATTCACCTCCTGCTTTGTACGGTAAAATATATATCTCAGGCAGGGATTTAAATGGCTAGTAGGGCTGCTCCCGTTGCCAAGAAGTTTTATTGGATGCTGGACTCCTTCAGTTCCCTGGCAGTAGTTGTATGGAGGTTCCTAGAGGACCCTATTGGAAGCAACGCCCATTCATTCCCAGAGTCAGCAGCCCCTTGTTCCCAACCCTGAAACTCAAGAGCTGTGATCATCCATTTCCTTTTCGAACTGCTTACAATCGGAGAGTGTTGGTTTTGGGAAAGGAGCAAGTAGTGAAGTAGAAGGATCCCATTCATTAAAAAAAAAATTTGGGAACTTGGTTTTGGTGTCTCTTTCCTTATAATTCTTGCCTGACTGCTAGCAGAATGGGCAGCGTTTGGTATTTAGGTCTTAGAGACAAGTTCTACCTCTGAATTTCCTTTTATCTGCTTAATTTTCTTATGGAAATGGATCTTCTTAGGGAGGTGGTAGTGTTGCTGCTAAATAAATAACAGATTTTGGGACAGGTAGGGATTTCTAGAGGTCATCTGGTGAGGCTTGCTTCTTGAAAGATTTGTGACGACGTCAGTGCAAGAATATGAATATCCTATTAATAAAGGTCTTTGGGACTATTATTGAGACCCACAGTCTCTCCTAGATGTTTCTCCTGGGGTGCTTTTCACTTGAATTTTCTCTAACTCTTTTGTAAAGAGATCAACAGAAAAAAAGAAAGAAGTCAAATAATTATTCCTGTTCGAATTGGAGTTGCTTGTGATTCCCTGCTTTTTTTAAAGAATTTTTTTTATTAGTAAGAAGCAGTAGCATTTAAAAATTCCACATTCTATAACCTAATTGTATCAGATATTGACATATAAGAATACTTATTTTCCTTGTTCACTAAAATCCTGTTTTAGGCTTAGAAGGAAGAGCCCTCTCTGTCCCCTTCCTCTCCCATCCACTCTATTCCTCACACATATTTGCTTACAATCAATAATAGAAATGCCTTTGGTGGGGGCATTTACAAGTGAGACTGCTTCTGAACACTACTGCATTCTGAAGCTACTTTCTGATGTCTAGCCTTTGAGGGGAGGTGGAAACTTTTGAGGATGATAGAAATATTCCAAGAATATTGGCCTTACCAGTTGGGTAGTTCTTTGATCCTATGTACCTTATATGCCTACAATCCTTCATGTATTGTGGGATCTCAATAAATTTTGGTGATTGCCATCATCAAAAAAGTAAGCATAATATGAAAATTATCTTTCTGCCCTGATCTTAATAGTTCCAAAACCATTGCCAGATTTCTTGGTAATTTGATTATTGCTGCTGTCTTTCCTTCCCTCTCCAATCTAATGAATTTGTTTTTTTACTTTCTTTTATAGTTCAATGTTTGAGATGGTTAATCATAATTAAATTACTTTTTAAAAATGGGTTGATTGTTACTACTTTGAGGAAGATTGATCCCTAAAGCAAAAATTTTAGCATTCTGCTATCACTTTTATCAACTCTATCTCAAAAGCATCCCAAAATGTCTCCTCTCTCCAGCTAATACACTTCACTTTCTTTCTGGGTTTAGATATGTAACAGTGTTCTGTATTTAGTTTAAGACACACAAAATGAATGCTTTATTGAAGTCTCTTAAGTGATCCCAGTAGACAAGTTTCTAAGTGTCATTAGCTCTTATGTGAAAGACAAAACAAAGTAATTACTACACATAATCATAGGTTTTGTTCCCTGATTCAAAGGGGTCATTCAAGTACCTGAGTTAATATATTTATAGAAATAAAATAGAGTATTAGAAGAATGCCACATTCTCAGGTACATATTTTAAGACAGTAAAATACTCTTTAGCTTGTAATAAATGGGTGAGGGGGAGCAATTCAGATACTTTCAAAGACTTTCTAGTACAAAAAATACTAAGAAGGTCAGGGGAGTGGCAACAATGAGCTTTAAATGCTTAAATTTGCCAATAAATGAACTGGAGGAGTCTGGGAGGGAGAAGAGATTCATCATTCTGATTCACAATTTAGGCTGCTAGAGTCTTAGTTGTTAAGACTGATAAGTACATGTAATATTCCTGAACACATGATAAAGTCTTTGAGGCTGATGGAAATCACTAATCTCTGTATTCATTAAGCCGCTTGAGGTGCCAAGTGACAAGCTCCACAATCTATGACTTCAGATTCATCTCATCTGTAATTCTGTATTGTAGCATTTGTGTTGATCAAATTTATCTCTCCACGGTGCCCCATGACATGTGGCAAAATTCTTCTGCTAGAATTCTTTGGAATATGAATGTGGTCTATGATCATGTTCATCACCTGGGACTGACAGATATGAAATACTTTAAATTGTGCGTTCCATTTACACAGGTCAAAAAGGAGGTTTTGAACAAGTAGTCCTTCACTATGCAAATGTGAAATTATTGCAAAAACCAACCAAAGTACTGCCAGCATTGCAAAATATCCGAATTTACAGAGATGATTGGTTAAGATTATCATTAATATGTCCTAAGCTCTAAACATTTCAAAATCTCTACTATTCTATATTACTGTACTATTTTCTACTATCTACATGAAAATGGAAATCTCTGTTTATATTATGTTTTAACCATTTTTCTTCATTATTCTCCATGTTCAAAAGGTTTGGAAAAAACAAGTATTTACTTTGTGTAAAGTAGGTTCCTCAAGATTGTTACAGGGTTGTATATAAACTTGATGGAGATAGCAGAAGCACATAGCTGTGAGAAATTGTGTCGGATTCAGGGAACAGAGAAAATAACTTCTATGACAGCATCAGTTCAGAAGCTAAATAGAATTCATTTAGGGAGCAGTCAATATATAGATTTAGCTCCCCAGGGAAGCTGAAATATCAACCCTCCTAATTAATTTGTCACAAGAGTACCTCACTGATTAGAAGGACCTGTTAATCTGTTGGTTATTACCAGTTAAATAGGTTTAGTTCTCAGCCACTTGGCACTGCAGTGTTTCATTGTGCCTCTGGTTCCCAGTTTGTGGTTATTTGGTATTTAATTCTCAGTTATCAATCAGTGAAAGGTAATTTGTTTCTTTAGTAGACTCTCAGCCCCCCTGGCAAAATCTAAGGATTTGAATTACCTCTGCATTTAGTACTTTGTACTATTCAATGAGGTCAAACATTTTATAAATGTTAGCTCTAACTAATACTAATCTTTGAAGTGACCTTAAATGAAGGTGCTATTGTTTTTGCAGTCAAGATGCTGGAGTGTGGAGAAATCATGATTTGCTTTTGGCCACACTCCAAGTATTGTAATGCCCTTGAGCAGGACCATACAAAATGGTATGGGAAATGTGGGCTTCACCCTAGGCCTTCAGGGTTAAAGAGGTGACTAGGAGTGGACAACTAAGAACATAGTTCTACCACAGATTCAAGACAATCTTGCCAGAACTCATTTGTCTTGCCATCTGGGTCTGTGTCCACATCCCATGGCTTATGCTACCTTTAAGAGACAAGGATAGTAGAGAAATAAATATATCATGGTGAAGTGCCACAAAATGGAGTGTTAAAATCTTACTGGCTTTCCTAACCTCAATAGTAACATAATCATTTTATGTGCCATAAGTACAAGTTTCTACTTTTCAACCCAGCACAGGCTGGATCTACATGAGATCAAACAATTAATACAAATGGAAAAACAGCAAATATCTGGATATTTGATATGAGCACATTTGGATTTTTTAAAAAAGTAGTTGAGTAATTTACTGCATTTTTTTGTTCTCATCTCTGAGGAAAAGATATGTAAACATGAGTGCAAGGTATGTGCTTTTAATATATACATGAGAAAAATAAGACATCTAGTAAATGTGTCATTTAATATTATATTATTCATATTTTATACCACTTTAAGATCTGCTTAACACTACTTTTATATATATATATGTATATATATATATATATAAACATATCTCTACATCTATCTATCTTTCTGTCATTTCCACATAGTCTTATTTGATCTCCACAACCCTGTATGGTAGATGCTATATTATCTCCATTTCAGAGATGAGGCAATCGAGGTTGAGAAAGGTTACTATGACTTTCTCAGGGTGGTATAGCTTGTAAGTGTCTGAGGTAGAATTACCATTCTGATCTTCCTGACACTGAAATTGACAATAGAGTTGATATTTTGAAGAAAAGTAGTTCATCCTAATGTAGAATTTTGCAAGGATAGAAATACCCAATGGTAGTTACAAGATGAATGAGACTTAGAAAAGTTTGGCTTTTTTTTTTACCACATTTCGGTTTTTTCTGGATTCTTTCCTCTTGGGATTTTTTCTAAGAAGCAGTAGTTGTTGAAGTAATGCTTTGGCATCCTGTGATAGAAATGCTAGCTATGCTACTTATCTCCTTTTTGTAGACATGACAGACATCTTATCCTTCACCACCAGAATTCTATTGGGCTTTCTTTACAATTGCTGCCCCCTTGCCCCAAAAGGGGAGGATCATCTAGAACCTTATTTTTTAAATTTAATTAAAATGTTCATCCTCTGAGACTATTTCCATCTGTCTCATGCATGCACAGTTGGTCCAACCAGTTCTGTGCTGCCTTGCCAAAACTAGATTCTATTCTGATTATTGTTGCACAGTCCATAATGCTGTCCAAAGAAATCCCTCAGCTCATGTTTAAAGATGAATCTGCCCATCTATTACAACCTCAGGTTCATTTTGTACATCACTTACAAAATGATGCCACTGAAAATATTTATAGTCAGATTCTTACTGCCCTTTCCCTACCTTCCAGAATGTATATTCCTGTGCAGACATTTATCATCCCAATGAAATCTGGATACCCCAGAATATTATCATGAAAATAGGCTTAGCTTTCACTTTTGAAGGGCTTGTATGCTGGAAACTGCTGAGTTCTGCTTTCTCTTTGTACCCTTCTTCTAGGACCTCCAACTAACCTGCTTCAGGAGGTAGTATGCTACCCAACCCTGGAGCTCTTCAAGCAAAGGCTAGATGACCACTTGTCATGTTTGTTGCAGAGAAAGGTACTTTCTCAGATATAGACTGGACTGAGATCCTTTCTAACTCTGTTATTCTGATTCTATTTTTTAA
Source organism: Gymnobelideus leadbeateri (assembly GCA_011680675.1). Taxonomy (NCBI): domain Eukaryota; kingdom Metazoa; phylum Chordata; class Mammalia; order Diprotodontia; family Petauridae; genus Gymnobelideus; species Gymnobelideus leadbeateri. Next base: position 115,974 of record WOXC01010606.1, on the reverse strand, counting down.
CTTATTACCTCATTTTCCACAACTGATAAATGAAAGTTTAAACTCAATGTAGATTTATTCTTATTATTTACTATTAGCTGATTAAATTGGCATTATAGACATTCATTAGCCTTTATCAAAATTATTTCAGTTTCTTAACCAAAATACTTAAATAAAAGTGAGATGAGATGAAGTAATTCTTTGCAATGCCCTAGACTCAGTGGATGCCCATTGAACACACGCTGAATGAAAGGATAAGAATCAATCAATAAACATTTATTAAGCACCTACTATGTGCCAGGCATGTGCTAAACACTCGGGAAATAAAAAAAGGAAAAAGATAGTCCTGCCTTCAAGAAGCTTACAAACTAATGGGAGAGACAACATGTGACATGTGTTTATATATATACACACATATTCATGTTATATTATATTGTATATTATGTGTATATACATACATACAGCAAGCTATATACAGGATAAATAGGAAATAATATAACAGAGGGAAGGCACTGGAATTAAGAGGATTTGGAGAAGGCTTCCTGTAGAAAGTGAGATTTTAGTTGGGATTTAAAAAGAAGTCAGGGTAGTTGGTAGCCTGCAGGGAGAAGGAAGTGTTCCAGGCATAGGGCACAGCCAGAGAAAATGCCCAGAATCAAGAGATGGAGTATCCTGTTCATACAGCAGCCAGGAGGTCAGTGTCATTGAATCAAAGAGTTCCTGTCAGGGAATAAGGTATAAGAAGAGTGGAAAGGCAGGAAAGGGCACCTCTTCTAGATGGCCTCTTCCAGCTCAAAGGGCAGAAGAGATATAGGATAATAGTGGGGATATGCAATTAACATTTTATTGATCCACTACAAGTACCCTATAGGCTATGGTTGATATTTTTCTTTTTTTGTCCAATGCAATTGGACAGTTACGCTGATAGAGTTTCACTTTTTTTTGCGTATTTATCTTATATATAACGGGTTTATATGTATTTGTTTGCATGCTGTCTCCCCATTAGACTGTGAACTCCTTCAGGGCAGGGACTGACTTTTTCCTCTTTTTGTATCCTCAGCACTTGGCACACTGCCTGGCACATAGGAGGCACTTAATAAATGTTTATGGGCTGACTGATTCTTATAACCACGAGCCCCCATTACATAACAGCTGACCAGAACAATGCCCTGTATAATAATAACTCTTCACTCCCCAGTTTACTATTTCATTTACTTAAATATACTCGTGACCAAATCATGAGCCCTTACATCTATATAAATAAAATAAATAAAATATTATTTATATAATAGCCTTAAGTCAGTTGAGTCCCCTTCTACAATTCAGTTGAACATTTATTAAGCATCTGCCAAATGCAAGACACTCTGCTGGGTGCTAGAGATATGAAGACAAAAATAGAAATAGCCCCTGCCCTAAAGCAATTTAAATTCTATTATAGTATTGCTGTTTAAAAAAAGTGGGGTGGGGGGTTTAATGAATCACATATGCAAGTCAAACAGTTCTTTAAATTAACTACTAGAAAATACACTGGCCCTGACAATCACCAGGGTCCCAATTTCAATCCTACTTTTCATTCATTATGCCAGGAAAATTGGTCTTTCCTTGACATCCACATGTGGGTTTCCTGTTTTTCATTCCCTAAGGATAGATTCCTCCTCCACTATATGAGACTTCTGTCAAGTAATTCCATTCAACAAACATTTATTAACCACCTATTGTGTTCAAAGTACTAGAGATACAAAGACAAAATCAAAACAGCTGCTTCCCCTCCAAGACTATACATCTTACTAGGAAGCATAATATATTCTCAAAGTAAGTCTAATAGAAAGGAAACTGAAGAGGGAGAAAGCATTAACTGGGAGGTTGGATGAGAGAGCACTTTATGGAGGAGGTGACATCTGAGTGTAGACTCAAAGGAAGTTAAGATTTACTGAGACACAAAGGAGAGAAAGGAGCATCTTCCAGACATAAGGAGGGCTTGTGTATGGAGATAGGAGGTGGTGAATCAGGTTCTAAAACAACTGATTCTAGACTGCTTTGTCTACAACCCTGAGTTCATGATGGGAGTAATATGAAATAAGACAGGACTGTATAGGACCTGGTTCCTTTTCTGAAGGAAGGACCACTGTAACTTAGGTTACTGTACTATTCCTTGTGCTGGGTCCTGGTGCTAGTGAGGAAGGAGCTTTTCAGAAGTGCTTGCTTCCTATTCTCTCTTATTCCTCTAGTCTGGCTTTCCCTTACTTCCTGATCTGGGTCACTGAGTCAAGAGAGACTGAGAATATAGAGGACCTAGATATATCAATGCCATTTCCCACTGGAGCTATTGATTACATAATGCCAAAGTAACCAGACAGTTCCATCAAAAATTCATTCAATCCAGTGAAAATAGTAGTCAAGATGATCTTTCAGTTTTGGGTAGAAGGAACAAGCAGTTGATGAGTTTTTCACTTTTCAACAAGTTTAATGTTTGCCTCACGTTTGCATTATAGCCTGAGTATGAGTTTATGAATAAATGGCTGTGTGCATAAATCCCCCAGATGTATCCCCCAAATCATGCAGCCTCCCTCATCTCTGTCAGCATGCATAACCAGGAGTGGAATTTATGTTTAAGAAATGAAATGTTAGCTCACATTATTAAAGGTCATTGTGGGCAGGTGGAAAGGAATTGGAAGTTGCAGAGGATTTAACACTAGAAGGACCAGAATTTAAGAATAAATAAAACTTCAAAGAACAAAGCAAATTTTTGAGCTAATTGTAGTTCTTAATGGTGTTAAAGGGAAAGAGAATCAGCATGTCTGAACCCAGAGACATAAGGCTCCATGTATCTATTCCAAAGAAACTATCCAATCAGATGAAATTGAGAGTCATGGGAGAGCCCAGTTTGAGGCAAACATGGCAAAAGTAGGGGGATTAGAAAGTCTAGGAGATGTGTAAGTGGACAGAGGATCAAATTAGACAAATTATACATGGTCTCAGACAGAAATTCCTCTTTCTGAGGAAGAATGAACTGGAGTAAAGCCAGTCCTATGTTGTTAAAGAAAAGTACCCATGATCTTGCTGTGCATAAAAATCACAGCAGAAAGGCATGACACAGTGGATAGGGGAGCTAGCCTTGGAGTCAGAAAGACCTGATTTTTGGTCTTGTCTCTGACGCATAAAAGCTACATAAGTATTGGCAACCACTTAATACCAGAGGGGAGCTAAGACTAGAGCTACAGATGCTTTCCTAGTCTTTGCCAATGGAGGGAGCTCTCAACCCCATGAAATTAAAGGTCTGGACCTCTCCCAAGAAAATCACAGCTCTGTTTCTTAGGATTGTGATTATTTGGTTCTGTACAAGTTACTAGAGAAATACTCTGTATTTTGCAGATCACCTCTGACTTTCTGTCCCTCCCCTCCCCCAGCCCTCTTTTAAAATCTGAAATACATTTATGCTGAACTCGAGCCTACAAATTATTGATTGCTTCTGTGTTACCTCTGACACATTCTGGTCCTGAGCTGTTATCTGAAATGACAACAGACCGTTGAGGACTTGATTTCCTCCTACTCTCGATAGCATGGCATATCATTTTGTTCCATGTTACAAGGAACATGTAGACAGGATCTTTATTTGCCAGACATTTGATATCCATTTGCCAGCTTCTCAAGAGCGTGCAGGAAGAGACAAAGCACTGGCTCTAGGTGCAAGCTAGAGATTAGCAGGATCATGGGAAATTACAAATGGGAACATATTTTCCTGATGAAGTGCATCCTGTCCTCTCCTAATATTCATTATAACCATAAGTGCCCAGCAAAGACATTTCATTCTGAGCCCTTCCTAAGAATTTCATCCTAGAGTTAATTTGTGCTCTGTATGGTTTTCTTGATAGATTCTGACTCATTTTGTGCTCACAGAGTTAGGCTATTACAGCACTGGACAGTACATGTTTTATTATGGAAGTGGTAGCTTTTGTCTTTTCTACATGTATGCACACATCTCAGTCACTCTCAGAACAGAATACTACCCCATGGGCAGTTTTATTGATGTGCTTTTTTCCATATTTTTTAGCATTTTGAGGCATTCCTCAGTTAGTGAGGAAGTTACCTTGTGCCCTGTGCCCTGTTTTAAGAATCAAAGTGATTTCAAGGGTGCCAACTTTAGCCCCAGATAAATGTCCAATGGAGGTAGCCATTGATTGAACAGGAAACAGATATGTATTTTCAGAACCTATATTCAACCTATCATCCCCCTGGTGTAAGGAATTTCTAGTGGTTAACTCATCTCACCATTACAGACCAAGAATTTATCCCACTTATAACCATATGGTTTCCTGAGGCTTTAGTCAAGTGACTTGTCCAGATTCATAGTCAGCATGTCAGAGGCAAGAATCAAACCAAAGACTTCATTCCTTCCTTCCTCCCTCCCTCCCTCCCTCCCTCCCTCCCTCCCTTCCTTCCTCCCTCCCTTCTTTCCTTCCTTCCCTCCATTCCCTCCCTCCATCTCTCCCTCCTTTCCTTCCTTCCTTCCTTCCTTTCTCCCAGTGCCATATCTGCTACATCATACTTCCTCTTAAACTTACTTAAACATACCCTATCCTTGACTCGGGAAGTGAAAAAAAGATGACCCAGTTATATAAGAAGACCAAAGAGTGACAGATAAATAGGCCAAGTGCTCCTTAAGTATCCACCCAACATCAAGAGATTTAGAGAAAGCACTGGTGGACTCTTGTGGCTGATTTACAAGAGGACATGGCAGAGAGTTACACAGGCTGGCTAGGTGTGGCTGAGGATACCTCGTAATCTCCATTATTGGAGGGAGCAGCCACACTGTGGGACCTCATTGAATATCCCTGACTGCTTTCTGTGTGCCTTCTTGGTAGATCTGTTGCCCCCTTTCCTCAACAATCTCTATGTTACAGATATACTTTTTGATGGTGCAGTGGATAGAGCACTAGGCCTGCGAGTCAGGGAGGCTCCAGTCTGGCTTGAAACCAGAGTCAGACACTTATGAGCTGGGTGACCTTGGTCAAGTCACTTCATCTTTCTCTGCTTGTTTCCTGCTCTGTAAAATGGATATAATAACAGCAACTACCTCCCAGGGGAGAGTTATTCTCCTAGGCTAGTGCTGTGAGGATAGAATGAGATATTGATAAAGTATTTTGCAGACCTTAAAGCGTTATATAAATGCTAGCTATTGTTGATGGCAAATCATTTAGCAAACATTTATTTGGGGGCCTACTCTGTTCCAGGAACTGTGGGAGGCACTAGAGATACCAAGACAAAAATGAAACAGTTTCCACCTCCAAGAATCTTTCAATCTATCGCAGTAAAATGGTATATGTATATGTATACATCAACTTGGGGGGACGGAGTCCATGATCTCACATTGGTATCAGGGTCTTCCAAAATGGAAACTCCTTCTTCCAATATAAAAGATCACCTACCCTGCAATGTACAGTCTTAGGGACTTGCCTGGGGACACTGAGAGTTTATGTGATTTATCTAGGATCATATAGACAATATATGTCAGAGTTGTAACACCAAATATATACAAATACAATCTAGAAGAACTCAAGTCCAGTATCCTCTTAGATGAGGAAACTGAAGCCCAGGAAAGTTTGCACAGAGATACACAGCTAATACGTTTCTGAGAAAAAAATCTGAACCTAGTTCTTCCCGAGTCTAAGCCCAGGACTGACTCTATCCTTCACCTCACCCAGTACTGTAAGCTGCTTCTAGAGCTATTATTAATTAGTCTGTATTAGAACCATTGTCCCACCCCACCAAAGTCAAGATGCTTACAGAAATGTGATAGGATTATTAAATTTTCAGTGTGAGCTTTTACACCCTGAAAATCAGAACATGCTGAACGATCGTTCTGTTGGTATCTGGACTTAAAGTGATATAGAAAATGTTAATAGGGGGCGGCTAGGTGGTGCAGTGAGTAGAGCGCTGGCCCTGGAGTCAGAAGGACCTGAGTTCGGATCCGGCCTCAGACACTTAACCCACACACACAAAAAAAACCTAGCCGTGTGACCTTGGGCAAGTTACTTAACCCCAATTGCCCTAAAAGGGGCGGCTAGGCGGCGCAGTGAGTAAGAGCGCCGACCTCGGAGTTGGGATGACCCGAGATCAAATCCGGCCTCAGAAAATGAGCACCCACACATGAATAATGACTAGCCATGTAACCTTGAACAAGTTACTTAACCCCAATTGCTTAAAAAAAAAGAAAATGTTAATAGCAAATTAAACATTGGTACTACCTACATTTTTAATTTTTTTAATTTAATATTTTCTTTTTCCCAGTTAATTTTAAAAATTAATTTAATTTAATTTAAAATTTAAAATAATTTAATATTTTTTCAGATTTTGAGTTCTAAATTCTCTCTCCCCCTTCCCTCTTATTGAGAAGACAAGCAATTTGACATAGGTTATACATGTGTAGTCACTACATTTTTTCAGAGAGTCTGTCATTAACCATTTACAAGCACACCACTGAGATGCTGCTGCTTTGGTGGCCAGGTAGGGCTTTTCTACCCTGGAAGATAAAAGAAAACTGCAAGAGGAAGAACCATCTGGTGTTTACTGAAGAGCACTGGTTAATGCAGAGTGAATGCAAGCAAATCTCCCAAACCCCTAACTCAGACCAGGATTCAGTTACCGTTGGCAGAGGCAGTAATGAGTAATAAGGCTTCCTAGATGAGTCACCTGTCCACAGTCTCCAGGCACATCTCCCTGTTCCATTGTTTTTCAGTCATGTCCAACTCTTCAGGGCCCCATTTAGGGTTTTCTTGACAAAGATGCTGAAATGGCTTAACCATTTCCTTCTCCAGCTTATTTTACAGATGAGGAAACCGAGGCAAAGAGAGTTAAGTGACTTGCCCAGGGTCACACAGCTACTAAGTGTCTGAAGCCAGATTTGAATTCAAGAAGATGAGTCTTCCTGACTCCAGGCATGGCATTCTATCCACTGAGCCACCTAGCTGCCCTGCTGCAGCCAAAACTGAACTTTCTGTAGAGCCTACCCCTTAAAGCTTCTTTGCCAAAACTTGAGCACTAGCAGGTGTCATAGATTTACTGAGATAGTGAATCTGTGGGCTTGCTTTACCATCCTTCCTAATGAATCAGGCCACAGGTTCTCTGGGCCAGTACTGGCTTGTTAGGTTTTACTGGCCTATTCCAGAGTATTTCCAGGGTATATTTTTGGCATCCTCAGGGAATAAACTTTGAAGTTTGTATCCTATTTTCTTTTCATGAGTATTCTGCTAAATATGAACCACTAATTCTGGCAGCCCCAAACTATATATACTCACTCAGTCTGCCTGAGCTGTGGTTCCTAAAGTGTCCTCTTTGGAGAACCTAATTTTCCCTGATAATAGACAGTCAATCACCATGCTTTATCTGTCAGTCATTATGGAAGAATGAAAGAATGGGAGAATTTATGTAGCACAGTTTGTATGTATATATTATACTAAAGATTGGGTTAATATCCCAGAGGGAAGAACAGTTAACACCCTAATTAATTAGGGTACTATTGGTGGTTCTATTAGAAATGACAAGCATTCATTAGCTTTACTAAACCCTCTTCTTAAAATTTTATCACAACTACCATTAGTAATGAATATATTTGAGGAGTCTGAGTCCCTCCTGGGAAATAACAAGTTTAAGAAATTCATACTAGTTAAGAGAATCTAGGCTATTTTGAAAGAAGAGCTGGTTTAAGGAAATAAATGGTTACAGTTGATAATACACATGTAAACTATACCCTACTTAATTAAATTGCTAATAATTCTCCTTGGGTGATAGATATTATCTTAAATTCAAATCTTAAGCTGAAACATTTTGAGAATACACAGCATATTTTCAGAGAGATATTTATATCTATTTATTTTTGTATACCATTCAGATTCATGCAATTAAAAGGCTGAAAATATCTTCAGGAATAAATATAAATGTATGAGTATGGAATCCTACTTTTAATCACACTCCTTTCCTTCCCTTGCCAGATCTCTCCATCACGTTGATGAAGGTAATTTCTCTCAATTAAATAAATAATAGGGCATAGTTTACTGGGGAGAGATAGGACACCATTTCTAGGTTGGAAATTTCTCTTTGGCTCTATCAACATAAGCACAATAGAGATTTGAGGAAATCATCTTAAATTATTCCCCACTCCCAACCCCAACTTTTAACCACAATTATCTAGATACTTCAGGTAGAAGTATTTTTTTATCTTTGAATCTCCAGGATTATTAGCATTTAAGATTATGTATATAATCATAATTTGATTTGTACATAAATGAAAAGTAATTATTAAGTGCTCACTATATTCCAGGCACTGGGAATAGAAAGGTAAACATGAAATAACCTGCTTTCAAGTTTACATTCTATTTTCCTCCATGATGCTGCCTTCTCCATGAAGTCCTCCTTGATTCTTCCAATTAGTATTTTATAGAGCTCTTTCCTTAACAAAACCCCTCTGAAGTAGGTAATATATTAGTATTCCCATTTTACAGATGAAAAAACTGAGAGTCAGAGAGTGTTGTGTGACTTGCCCAGGTTCACATAGCTAATAAATGTCAGACAGAGTTCTTCAGACTCCAGGATCACTTTTTTTGAAAAATTTTTATGCCATCTTGTTCTCATAGAGCCTTTATATGTATGAGATCTCCCTCATAATTCTCACCTTTAGATCAGCAAATAACAAGAGAACCATCAGCCTCTTCCATGTCTCCTTCTGCTGTTCCCAGAAATTTTAGCTGCCCACAGAGCTTGTCTAGAATTGTTTTTTCTAGTACTCCTGTTGGAAGTGTTGAGTAGACGTCCTCTCCTAATTGTCCTTCACATTTCCACTCTACTCTTTCTTTGTAGACTGATTTCAGGTACTTGCCCCCATGCACGCTATATTTCAGTCAAACAAGTATACTTACTCTACCTCATATACGGGATCCCACCTCCCACTTCTGTGCTTTTGTACAGATTGGTCCCTAAACCTGGAATGAATGCTCTCTCTCCTATTCTCTTGAATACCTATGTAGCACCTTTCAAGACAGCTTTCCTGATCCCTCTCCTCCTCTTCCCCCACCTTTGTTAGTGCTTTCCCCACACTCTGGAAAGTACTTTGTATTTGTTTTTTTTTTATAGATTTTATGTTTAATTATGGATGTATATATTATTTTCCACCAGTAGAACGGAGGTTCATTAGAATCAGGTACTTAGAACTCGTAGTTACTTGATAATTTTTTTGTTTAAATTATTTGGATTTTCTGAGACCATTATAGAATGGTTTGAATCCTAAGAATATCACTAGAGTGGTCCACCCCCAGAGGGATCCTTTATGTCAGGAATTAGAACCTTAAATCCTGAATAGTAGAGGGCTAGAAAAAGCTCATGAGTATCACTGGATTCAACTAAAACATAAGTTGAGAAGAAAAAATGGGAAAAGAAAAAGACAGTGAGAGAAAAGGAAAGGGAGGAGAGGAAGAAAACAGAACAAAAGATACAAATAAATGGTAAAGCTGATATGTTTTATATATATATAATATATGTTTATATATCCTATAGATGCTATAGAATATGTCCAAAAGATCATGTGTAAGCTCATTTACTTAGAGCACTGGCCCTGGAGTCAGGAGGACCAGAGTTCAAATCTGGCCTCAGACACTTAACACAAAACTAGCCATGTGACCTTGGACAAGTCACTTAACCCCAATTTCCATGCCCTCCCCTCTCCAAAAAGAAACAAAAAAAGATTATATAATCTTATGTATAAGATTATATATACACATAGGCTTATATATAAACATGTATACAAATATGTATATATTTTTAATGGCACTAAGACTTTTGGGACACTACGTATGTGTGGATGGATGCGTTTCATGTGTGTGTATATATATATGTGTGTGTTTCTGTGTGTGTGTGTGTGTATGCACATATACAGGGAGAAGCATAATGTTGCTTCCAGTTTATTATTTGATGTTTCTTTGAAATAAGGGATAGTAAACAATTTGGAATTTTATTCAACTAATTGAAGAGTGACTCAGAGTGCAAAACATATGGGGGAGTGATACTTAACATGGGAAAACAAATGTCACCAGGTAATACACATTGGTATCTGTGCCCAAGATTGTTTATTCAAATTGGAGTAAAATGAACCTAGCTTGAAAGGCAGCTGTAATATAGTAGAAAGGGCACTGGATTTAGAATCAGAAAATCTTCATTCCAGTCTTAGCTCTGTCATTTGCTAGTCTGGACAAGTCACTTTAGTTTCCTCATCTGTATGATCAAGGTCATAGCATATATATTACCTGCCTCAAAGACCTCTTACAATGATTAAAATACATGACAGTGGATATAGAGTACTTTATCAACTATAAAGTATTGTATCATAGATAGTTGTTTATGTTGAGGGCAGACCTCAAGGGGTGACCACAAACTAAAGAGTTTCCAGTGTCTTCCCTCAAGGAAGCTTAAGAAATCCCTGAATTTCCATGTATTCTGGAGTTATGGGCTGCTGATGCCCAATGGACAAAGGATACAAGCAATAATGAATAGGAGTGCTGATAACTAACTATAGCTAGCCTTGAGCAACCTAGAGTCTTAAGACTCCCAGAAAACAGCTTGCTGGTTTAGTGTCCTCTAAAACATGGGTGTTATGACTATTTGCTAGTCGTTGGAAATCGATTAGGAAACAAAACTTAAAACTATACAGACTTATATTAGGCACTTAATAAGTGCCAGTTAGATAGTATGAAGCTAACAGATGAATGGATAAGGGATCGAATAAGATATTTATAAAGTTTAACTCAGTACCTGACATATAGTAGGTGCTTAATAAATGCTTATTCCCTCTCCCTACTTAATCCTGTTGTCCCAGGGTAGCCATATTTCCTCCCTGCCCCCTCCCTAACTGAAAGCACCTTTCCTGCTTTTTGCCTCAGGAATAAAAATTCCTGATTATGGTTATGCTGGACATAGATGGTATAGATGATTTCACTTTTAATTGTGCAATCCAAATGGTAGGTAGCAGAGAAAGAGAATGTCAATGGACAAATAGCAGTCCATTTTTCCAGAGCAGGGACTTGTCTAGTCTTGTTCAAGGTAATCACACTTCCCTCTGAAGATTATGCTATTGTATAATCAGATTTCACTGGTAAGAAATTAGAGATTTTTTTCCATTATACACTTCCTAAATTATTGAGTATGATTCAGAACTAAGGGGAAATTGAGCCTGAAAGCTCTCATTAAAAATGTTATAACATCTTGAAAGATTACTTCCTACCTTTCTTTCCACAGACTCATAGCTTTTGCCCACAAATCTGCACATCATAATTCTAGGGCTGTTTTCTTTATACAATTTTTCAAGTGTTTAGGGAGCGGCCTTGTTTTGTGCCCAAAGGTTGTCATCATCCTCCCATCCTCCCCTGAAAAGCTTGTATTTTTTCTGTAAGCTTCAGGTTGCTCCCTATTTTATTTCTTAGTGAGTCCATTGTAATTATATTAACCAGAACAGGCAGTCTTTCCTTGAATTGGAGCACAACGCTCCCTGATCTCTCTAAAATGACATAACTACATCATGGAAATGCTGTCTCAATTGTGTTTTTTAAGAAATAAATTCTCTCTACAGCTTTCTAGGTTTAGAGCTGAAAGGGACGTTAAAGGTTATCTAGTCTTAAACTGTCCTCTCCCCTCGCTAATTTCACCCCTCACATTTTACAAAGGAAGAATCTATTTGCTTTTTGATGCTGTTGATCCAGGTCCAAGGAAAGCCATTTCAAAAGCCAGGAAGAGAATGTCTATCTACAATCTGAATTTGAACTATTGAAATTCATGATGTCAGCTTTTAAAACTCTTTAAATAATAGGGTTTTAATTGCTCAGGTGGAAAATTGACAGAGAGAAATCAGAGTTCCTTAATTTCCAGGTAGGGATTTGGGATTTTGGGACCAGAAAGGACAAAACAAAACTGGCTAATGGGAGGTTGATACATGAGATAACTAATGGGATAGATAATAGCAGGGACTGAATGATGGGGTGCTTGGGATCTGTATTTGTAACATCAGTCTGTTTGTAACATCAGTCTGTAATATCAGTTTGTAATATCAGTTTGTAAAAGGGGTACTTGGGATCTATGTCTGTAAAATCAATTTGTAAAACCAGGCTGTTAAATCACATTTCCCCCTCCCCAGCCTCAGAGCATTAACTCTGCCCCTTACCCCTGCCAGCACTCCGCCCAACAGCAACTCATGGACTGTTTATCTATTCTTGGAACAATAACAACCTACCTACCTTCACTAAACCATCTATAAACATTTTAGCTTAGGCAAATATTATCTCCCCTAGTAGAGTGGCCAGCTGCACCATGAATCCTTCAATGCCCTATCTATAGATTAACTCCTTAGCCAATTATACCCTCCCAACATCCATCTTGTCAAACTTGACACTGATGGGTGGCAGACTAGGCACTTCTCAGTTAGCCTTGACCGCTGGCTAACTTAGTGATGTTTCAGTCCTAAAACCACACCTCCAGGTAGCCCCCCCCTTGGGCTGTTTCCCAGTGAATTATGGACAATATGCCTGCACAGTTGATATTAAAAGTGCATGTTCCTTTAAGCACTGACCACTCCTTAACTCCTCCCTAATCCCACCCTGACTCACCTAGTTAGCATAATTGATACCTGATTTACTACTATGACTCCTTAAAACTATACTTGTGATTTCTGTAAGTTTGCAGGTTCCATAAGAACCCTTGCCCGCTGTGCTGTACAGCATAACAATAAACTTTTACAATCTCTGCTTCAAAGTTTGCTTGAGCCTGGTGAATTCTTTCCAGACTGAATTGCAGGGTTTCTGGTCACTGATAGTGATCAGGGTCCCTGTAGAACCTATTACCCTTCCCCCATCACTACCATTAATGAGTTCCTCTCTTGGCTCAGTTGAAGTATATGCTGGAGTATTAATACACCTGGTAAATGTAATTCAATGATCTTTGAAAGACTGTGGAAAGGGAGGACTTATTACAGGACTGGAGAAGGGTAAATGTCCCACTTTTTTTAAAAGAGAAGAGAATGAAATCTGTACACTATAGATCATTTTGCTTAAATTCCTACAAATTCTTGGAAGTAATATTAAAGAAATGGTTAACAAACATCTGGAAAAGGAAACAGTGAGAACAGAGGAATAATGATTTCTTCAAGCATAGGCTAACTGCAGACTAACCTTAAATCTTTTTTAAGCAGAATTGTTAGACTGATAGAACAAAGGAATGCTATAGGTTTTCCTCAATTTTAGCAAAGCGTTTGATAAAGTCTCATGATATTTTTGCTGATGAGGTTGGACAGACATGGGCTAGAAGATAATATAGCTAGTTGGATTCAGAACTGGCCATGTGATCAAACCAAGAACATTCACTGAATTGATCAACAGCAACCTGGAAAGATGTGTTCTGTGGAGTATCCTAGGGATTTGTGATTGGTCCTGTGTAACATTTTTATCCACAATGTGGGAAAAGGGATAAATAGCATAAATGCTTTACAAATTTGCAGATGATAGCTAGAAAAGGAGAGCAAGCATACTGGATGAGAGAGTCACAATTCAGAAGGACTTGGACAGGTCCTAGATACTGTAATAAAATGAATGAGAGACACAGTAAGAAGGCAACATCTCAGGGTACACAGTATGAAATTTGTATTCACTTTTGGATGCCACATTTTAGGAAGGACTCTGATACGTGTCCAAAGAAGAGTGATCAGGGCAGTAATGGGCTATGCATAAATATCATATGAGGAACAGTTGAAGGAATTGAGGATGTTTTAGCCTGGAGATGAGAAGACTTAGAAGGGATATAACTGTCATCAATAAGGACCCTCATGTGGGAAAGGGATTAAATTTGTTCTGCTTGGCCTCAAAGGGTAGGGCCAAGAACACTGGGTTAAAGTAACAAAGAGGTCAATTCCCTGATGCGAGGAAAAACACCTTAATGTTTTTCTAAAAGCACAATGGGCTGCTTTGGAAGGTAATGGCTTACTCCACTCTCTGGTGGATTGAAGAAGGGCTTCTTTCTAGATGTGGCTTGGCCTAGTTGACCAGTCTCTGAAATTGTGTGATTCTACTATTTTTATTATCTCTTCAAAACTATTCCCATTCTTTCACTTTTGTATTCTCCCAGGTACATATATGACTAGAAAGCTTTTATTCATTATGGATTCCTCCTTATCCCTCACTCACATACTCAATTTGTTGCTAATTCCTATCTTTTCTACTTTGGAAATGTTTGTCCCTTCTGTCCCCTCTTTTCTATTCCCACTACCACCACCCTTGATCAGCTCCTCAGTAGCTATTACTGAGACTAGCTAGTTGCTTCTTCTCTATTCTCTGGACTCAGGAAAGGAATTCCACACTAAAAAAGGAAGTGGATTATGTTACCCCTTTGCCACACATGTGTCCTACACATTTGCCTCACTACCATTGTATTATCATTTAAGCCCACTCTTCCTGAGGGCCTGGGTACATTTCTGGGACAGAGTAGCCCAATGTACCATTTGTTCTTACTCTCCCACTGGCATATTATTAGAGGGAAACATAACAGTAAGGGTTTATGAGCAATAAAACTAGAAACTCAGACCCTTAGGATACCCCTAGAGCCTTGGGAAAAGGAGATATAGTAAGCTGTTCTCTAATGTCCCCAAACTACTAGTGGGAGTGGGAGTTGGGAGAGTAATCCAAAGGACGTGTTGAATAAACAAAAATAGAAAAGAAGAAAGAAGACTTGATTCATATTGTAAGAGAATTCCCTGCTGCCTACAGTTAGCACAGGCTGGTTCCTTCACCTGTATTTAGCTGATACTACATAAAATCAGATTGGTGTATTTCTTGGCCTAATCATTTTGCAAGAGTAGACACAGCCATTCAGCCATTCTCAGTTCACTTGTGATAAAAGAATATCTGGCTTCACTTGATTACTACCATTTACTTAAGATGAGCACTTTCCACAACTAGCTTGCAAAATCAAACTGAGATATCGACTACTAGCCAGTTTCCCTGCTTTTGCTGATAGAGATCTTCCCCTTCTATTCTTTGACATGTAAATCATCTTTCCTATTTGCTCTTTGAAATGCCATTAGACACTTTCTGCTTATATAACCAACACTTAGAACATGTAGCCTAAAACTAATGATCTGGACTTTTTGGTGTGTGTTTGGTGTGGCCTGCAGCCTGAGCAGGATGAATTACAGGGCTTTTCTTTATTATGTCTGCACTGTTGATTGGTGATTGTCAGGTGTACCTAGTCAGCAGACTCCCAGACAATTTTGTGACAACTTACTACCCAGAGAAGAGCTGACAATATCTCTGCTCTTCTCCATGGTTCAATCTCGAAACATAAGAGGATATGACTTTTCTCCATGGAATGCAACATTTTTCTCTTAATAGCTCCATAAAGGATATAATTTACTTTCTGACAAGTAAGGTAATTGAGACAGAAGAGGCATTGAATGACCTTTGGTCAGCTGGAAGGGCTAGAAGTGAAAGCCCCTTTGCCTTGAGAAGCAGTGTATTTCCTATTGCAGCATGTTCTGGTTACCTCTCCAGCTGAACTTAATTAACAAAGAACCTTAATTTCTCCCACAACTTGTTTGTTTTGTCCCAATGTTCTCCTGAGTTAGTTTGTTGGATTCAGAAAAAAAAAATTGGCTGACCATGAAGTGAATCATTTCCACAGGTTTCAAGTTGTAATGTTGGGATACAGCTCTCTCCTCCTCAATCACACATACAATGAGTTTCTGAAGATTGCTTAAGAAAGAGCATCAAAATCCTGCTGCCCTATTTGTTATGTGTCACCTGGAAGGAGAGGCATTTGGAGAAGAAGGGAACAGAAAGGGTGAGGGTATGCATTTGAGATGAAGTCTTATCTATAGTTAAAATGCAGTCTGAAAAAAAACAAAAACAAAAACAAATGCAGTCTGTTTGGGAGGAACCACCCAGAAAGGATCAATCTGAAGGGCCCTTTATCCCAGAGGAACTGCAAATTGATTGGATTTCACCTCTGCACTGCCATTCTGAACTTAATGCTTCATACAGTCCTACACATAAACATGGAAAATTATTCATTTCTGGCACATCACTATTATACATACACTGTAGAATAAAAATATTTAAACAATAAAATGAAGCTACATCCAATTTTCAACTTGAGCAAGAAAATGGGGGGAAATGTTTTTGAATTCTACCAAATTAAGTGTATCCTTAACAATACATGTACCCCTTTCTTTAGATTAGAGTATTGAAATGAAGTTGATGTTGCTGCCATTTTAAATTTAAGTAGTGATTTGAAAATTCTATTAAATCCCAAACCTTTTTCTCTAAAGTAATTTAAGGAGAAGAATGGAAAATCAGGACACAATATTTCTTTGTTCGTTCTGTATGATCATATTAAGGTTATCTGGTAGAAGAGACTTTTTATAGAAATCTTCCTGTACTATGGGCTTCCTATATACTATTCAATAGGTGACTAACTCACTGTGTACTGTTCTCAGAAACCTTCGAAGGTTAAGCAAAAGAAAACCCTTTAGTATTGGTCAGTTTTCTCAGAAACTAGAAATAATAAGGATTCTTTTGTTCTCTGCAGTTCAACTGGTTTATAACATGACAGTTCTCCTTTGCGCCTTGGTTTTCCCACCAGTTAATGACAGAGAACATTAGTTAAAATAACTGATATTTATATTGTATTTTAAAGTTTATGAGCTTTATTATTTAATCATGTATTTATATTGTATTTTATATTACACTTTCAAGTTTACAAAGTGTTTTCCATTACCATATTATAATATAGTATAGGATAAGCATAGTTTAACAGTATAATATAATATAATACAGTATATAACATCATATATATTATATTTATACTATATTAGGCACTATAGTATCTAGTATGAGATATATAACAAATCATAGTATATTTTATAGTATCCTATATAATAGTATATATATGTACTAAACTATATATACTGTATGCATAGTTGGTTAGGTGAGTAGGTGGTGTCCTGTGTTCTCAAAATGACCTCACTATATTAGAGTCAAGTTACAGTGTGTCTGACTGGCTGACCAGACCAATATGAACTGGGAAGGCTCTACCACAGGTTGGACATAAATAGTGAATATTTGGGGTGGATTTTCTAAACTTGCACATCTTGCATATGTGTATGTATGTGTAGTATGTACATATGGTAAGTATATAGTATATCTATATATAGTGAATATGTATATATAGATGTAGTTTGTATTACATGTAATAGTATGGCAACTAGGTGGCTTAGCAAATAGAGTGCTAGAGTCAGGAAGACCTGAGTTCAGATCTGGCCTAAGACACTCCCTAGCTGTGTGACCCTGGGCAAGTCACTTAACCTTGTTTGCCTCAATTTCCTCATCTGTAAAATGAGCTGGAGAGGGAAATGACAAACTACTCCAGTATCTTTGACAAGGAAACTCCAAAATTGGGTCATCAAGAGTTGGACAAGATTGAACAACAACATATATAGTATATTATGTACTATATGCTATAACATATAACAGTATATAGTATAAGATAACTATATATAACACAGTATTAAATAATATAATATAGTAACATGTCTCTGTAACTCTTTTAAGATTTACAATTTGTTTTCAACAAAATAACCCTATAAGGGAAGCTGGATCATACTTGCTTTATAGAAAGGGTGACTGAGACTCTTACAGGTTAAGTAATTTGCCCAAAGTCACACAGGTAATGAGTAGTAGAGCCAGGACTCAAAACCAGATCTTCTGACCCTGTCATGTGTACATGCCATACTACCTCTAGGAGAGCAGGCCATAATGGGAGAACACTGGATTTAGAGCTATCAGACAGGATTTGGCTCCCAGCTCTGTCTCTTTCTACCTGTGTGACCTTGAGCAACTAATTTCATTTCACTGGGACCCATTTTTTACATCTATAAAGTAAGGAGGTTGGGTGAAATGACCTCTTAAGTTTCCTCTTAATTCTACCTGAGCTAGATTAAAAATCTGAGCTGCTACACTCATGTAAAGCATCCTTGTCATACAATAAAAAGTCAGTGTTACACTCAATATCCAACTATAATTCTTCCTTTATTTAGGACTGTTAAGGGCCTATGGCAGTAGAATGGAATTAAAGTCACCAGGCAAAGTATAATGAGCTGTAGGAGGCAAATTATTTTAGGTACTACCAAGATGTTGTCACTGGCCTACCCAGAGGAACTTGATAAGATTCAATAGCCTGCCCTAACAAGGACAGCCCCCTCAGAGGCTGTTCCTTCTTGGGGATTATTAGTGCAGCCCTGCTCTGGCCATAACCAATGAATGTCAGACTCTTGAAGAATCACATATTTAATTCTATTTGGAGAACAGAAAGGAAATGCAAGTTTTTAGAGGTAAAATGCAGGACAGAGAGAAAATAAATGGTGCCACAGGAGTTGTTTTGTCACACTGGCTTTGTGCCCTCAGGGGATGAGATTTAGACAATAATTTTGAAATTATATAATTTTCTAATGAGCTCCATTCTTCTCTTTGCACCAGGGATCATACCTTCACTGGATCATAGAATCTCCAATCGGAAGAGACCTCAGAGCTTATCTAGCTCTACCTCTAGTTAATGAGGAATCTCTTTTGCCAACATCCCCAACCAGTGGTCCTTCAGTTTCGGCATGGAGACCTGCTTTTGGGTTCCACTTTTGGCTCATTATAATTGTTAGGAAGATTTTTCCTCACATCAATCCAAAATTGACCCCTCTGCAACTGCTACCATTTTCTCCTAGTTCTGCTGTCTGGAGTCAAACAGAACAAGTTCAGTCTCTTTTCCACATAAAAGCTTTCCAAATACTTGAAGGTACTCATCATGTTCCACCTTCCAAATCTCCTTTACCCAAAGGGCTTTACTGATTCTCATGCATAATTACCTTTGACCAACACCAATACGAGGTCACATCAAAGAGACCATGTTCATTGCCCCAACTTTTTATCATCTCATGTGTATTCTTCTCTTTACTTCCATTCCTCTATTCTATAAGATGATATCTGAGTTTCCATCTAATGTAACCATATTCTTCAAGGAAGAAGAAATCATTAAAAGTGTACTGCTTTCCTACATTCTACTCTTCTCTGTTTTCAGTTCATTATAATTTGTTTCTATCTCTTTTTCTTTTCCCTCAACATATTCCAAACCTACCTATTTCTTAATTTCTAAAATATCAGAAATACACTTGACTCTCCAACTTAGGAGTTATATAGATTCCCAATAGATCAATATTTTTGCATGACTTGTTAGATTGCCTTCTTTTCTCCAGACCAAATATTCTCACTTCTTTCAGCTGATTCTCCTATGGCATAGTTTCAGATCTTTTCACCATGTTAGTATGTCCCCTCCTTTGCACTTATTTCGGCCCATCAGTATCTTCTGTGGACATGAAAAAGAAAATCTTGCCTTAAAAAATTGCCCTAAACAGAAAATGTGTTGTATCCTCTTTTAAGGAATTCCAGAGACCCTGCCCAGAGCATAAGCCCATTTAATTGCCAGTTCTATTCCACTGTATTCTGGAAAGAGCACTGGACTTGGAGTCAGAAAGAGCTGGCTTCAAATCTTGCCTCAGAAATTTACTATCTATGTGACCCTGGCCAGGTCAATTTGCACCATCCAGACTAATTTTTCTCACTTGTAAAATGAAGTTTGACTCAATGAGCTCTGAGATCTCTTCCAGCTCTTACTTCATGACATTTCTGGCCTGCCCTAGAGAAGGTCAAGATAAGAATAAATTCTGCATACCATCTCTCTCTTCCTGTAGAGAGATTGAGTTCATTGATTTCCACTACACTTTAGCTCAAACCTACCCACCAATGTCAACTTTTTTTCCTTTAAAGTGTGGAGAGGAAAGAAAAGAAAAATGGGGAAGAGACTGAAAGAAAAGATGCAAGATGTATACGTTTTGCTTAGTCTAAGTTAACTGACAAGCTGATTCATGGAAATGGTGGGAAACTCTTGAGTGACTTGGATACCATGAGTTTAAAAGAACCAATATATGACAAAGAAAATCTAAGCTTTCTTCTTTCTAAAATCGACAGGTTTGGGATACATATTAAAGTATAGAAAAATATAGACATTGCTTTTGTCCTCAAGGAGACTATAGTTTAATAGGAGAAACAAGACAGGCAACTGTGATCCCAATAGGAACTACAAATGCAATTATTCCCAGAGTTTGCAGATAGGGGAGAGTTGGTCTGGGGGTGGGTTGATGGGTTTCAGAACTGGTAAAATTTGAATTTCCTGGAGGAGGTAGACCTTGATTTGAATCTTTGGGGGCCTGCTTCATATTGCAGCATGTGTTGAAATTGCAACAGATGGAACACATAAGAAATGTATTTTAATTTTATCTTTAGCAACTTGGAGAAACCTAGCACCTAGTGTACTGTGGAGAGATAATAAAAGTTCATTGTCATGTCGTTCATAATGTGGTAAATCATACTTGCTCCTAGGGAAGAGTTTTGGTTTTGCTCTCACTAGGTTTAATAATCATGTTTCATATAGACACACCAAAAAAAAAAAAAAAAAAGGAAAGCAGAAATTCAGAATTGCCTCAGGTGTTTTCTGAGTGGTATACTCAATGCTTTCTGTTTTCTTACAGTTTCAGTGGACACCAGATCCTCAGCTGTACTTGGAAAGCAAGACCCTCAGCTCACATAAAGCAGCCTGCTATTTCTGCCAGCATTTCCATGGAAAAATGAAAAATTATAGAATCTGCCCAATTTAACCCTTGTCTGATTGTAACTTCGATCTCCAATACACTCACTCTGTCTCTCATCCCACCAAGATGGCAGACCCTGACCCTTCATCCGGATTTGTGGGCAGTGTGGAGAATGGAACTTTCCTGGAGCTCTTTCCCACCTCCCTGTCCACCTCCGTGGATTCATCTTCTGGCCATTTGTCCAACGTTTACATCTATGTTTCAATATTTCTCAGCCTTTTAGCATTCCTGCTCTTGCTCTTGATCATTGCTCTGCAGAGGCTTAAAAACATCATCTCATCCAGTTCGTCCTACCCTGAGTACCCTAGTGATGCTGGGAGTTCATTCACTAACTTGGAAGTCTGTAGCATCTCCTCTCAGAGGTCTACTTTCTCCAACCTTTCCTCCTGAAGCAAAATGAAAGAGAACACTTTGGTGCTGGAGGGGGTTGGTTGCATGCTATGGTGACTTTTTCAGGGCATCCTGGAAGAGGTGACGTTGAGCTCTTAGACTACTCCTCATCCTTTAGTCTTAATTTCCCTTTTAATTAGCAATGCTTTTCATCTCTGAACATAATGCTAACACAAACAGCTTTAAGCATCTAGAAGTGATACAGGGTTTCCCACCCCCAAAGCTGCCTGGCAGACCTAGATCTGCCTCTTAGTAGAGGGATCCATTAATTCCATGGCACTGGACTCTCATATGCTCACCTGAAATTCACCTCACCTGCGTGACATTGGACTGTGTGCTTCTGGACTTCATCTTTTCTGAAAAACCATTTGGCCAATGGAGCCAACCAAACTTCAAGTGAAATTTGTGCTTTTTTGCTATTTAGAATTATTCTGTTTTTTCCCCAGTGTTTGAAAGAACATTTTCCATGAACCAAATAATTTTTAAAAGCAATTTCAGTTTGAATGTCCCTTGTGAAATTTCTAAAATTTTGAAGAAAGGCTCCAAATGGTTAATTTGATTTAATTTTTAATGAATCAAAATTATATTTGGCCAGGATTAAGAAGAAATTATTTTCTCATAGAACAAGGAATGATTTGTGAGCCATGCATCAAATTCTCAATATATTCAGTCTCTTGGGGTTTTTTTCCATTACTTATATGTCCCAGATCAAATGTTCCCTATTTTTATCATTCTTTGTGATGATAATTATCCATTTCAGGCATATCCTAGTAAAAATAAAAAAGCAGGATTCTTCTTTCATACCTGTGATTCTCACCAATGAGAATTAAGCATATGGAGAATAGACTGTAAGCATATTATGCTGTCATGACTTGCAACAACCAACTTGATTGAAGTGTGCTCATGTATTCAGTTTCATATTCTTTACACCTTAATGCAGAATTCTGTAAAGGCTACAAGACATCAGGTATATGTTGATTTACATTAAGTTGAAAGTGTTAGAAACTGAAATGCAAAAGCTACATATGTATTCTCATTCAAACCGCTAAGTGAATGTTACCTCCCTTTTTACTGTTGTCATATTTTATCTAGTACTGTGAATCTGAATTGCAAGATGAGGTCTAAAGCTAATATTTCTACACATGTATGCTGTAATGGTAGGCAAGTCTAGGCTGTGATGGTCAAACCAGGTGTAGCTGGAATCCAAGACCCTATCCCTGAGACCTGCCATGTAGATAAGTATAGGTCTTACACATGTAAGAAATTAAACTACACCAAAAAGATATCTGGTTCTTGGGGAGTAAGAATTTTCTATTTAAATAAAAGTACCCACACCATAAATAAACGACCTACCACTACTCACTGCCATCAGGTGCCTCATCGCCAAGGTCATGTGTGTACACATGGCAACCTAAATGGCCATTTCTTGTTCAGTATATATATTTTTACAATCCTCTTCACAACCGGTTCCTGCCCATTTAAAGATAAGACTTAAATCTGAAAGGCATCTTCATAATCCAGCACAACTATTGGTTTGACTGGATAGTCAAACCCATTCAGTCACAAGAATGGCCCCCAAAAGTGACCATTTATTCACAGTTCAAGATTTTTCAGGACATTGACATATTGCTTATGTGGGTAAGTGTGGGAAACCTAGAGAATTTATTAAAGTAGAGGGCCTCAAGGTTCTTAATTTTAAATATAGCTAAAGATAAATCCGGCCAAGGCCATTTTTCACTATGAGTTCATAAATGACCCAGGAGTTGTACATAGTTGCTACCTTAGGTTGTGTGAGCTTGTGTGGAAGTCACCTCTGTTACCACATAAAGTATAGCAACTCATGGATGAGGGATTCAAGTGACAGAAAAAGAAATAAAATAGAGACCTGCTTTTTATGCAAATGTTGCTGCTTCTCTCCTTTTATGAATGCATCTAAGTTGGATGAAACACACAAACATATGTGTTTATAATATGGCAATGTCATCTCCATGGCACAGGATCATGCAGATTTCAAAGGGACAATTTTAATTACTAAGAAATAAAATTAGATAAAGGGGCTTTTAATTTTTTAAATGTTCAGTATCACCTAAAAGTAATCTTTGTTGTCTTTTTCTTCTAAAAGAGATACATACAAAAGTCCCTACCAGAAGAGCTATTCACAAAAACTACCATACAAAGAAAGAGTTGAATTGCCAGGACACATGCTGAAAGAAATGTGGTTGGCAATTATGATGGTTCATTGCACTCAACTTCATGTGTGATAAATAGCAGCACATCTGTGCACAATTAGTAGAAGATAAATTCTATTTTTTCTTCCCACATTTGCCAAAGCACCAACGCAACTTGAGATGGGTTTGTTTTCGGAGTATTGAAGGTGTTCAAAAGGATTGGAAGTTTACCTGATGAATAAAAACAAAGACTGAAACCCATACAAAGTCTGGTTCATTCTGTTTTTTACTACTATTACACTAACACCACCACCACCACCACCACCACTACTACTACTACTACTACTTTGTTGTTATTTAATCATTTTAGTGTCTGATTCTTTAAGACCCTCCAAAAGGGAGAGAGTTTTTTGGCAGATACTGGAGTGATTTGCCATTTCCTTCTCCAGTGTATTTTACAGATAAAGAAACTGAGGCAAATAGGGTTAAGTGACTTGCCCAGGGTCATACAGTTAGTAAGTGTCTGAAGCTAATTCAAATGAATTCAGGTCTTTCTGATTCCAGGCCCTGGGGCTCTATCCATTGTGCCACCAAGCTACCCACTACCACTACTACTATTATGTTCATTTGATGGGGATGACCTAAAAAAAAAATCACTAAATATTTGATTTGTTATACCTTCACCTGGAGTTACTCAGGGGAATCTCAAATCTGCTTGTATATAGCTCAAATTGTGGGCCCCCTAGATGTGGACAAAGAGGTTTTTCTTCCCTATCTCATTCCAGATCACATATAAGCACTAAAGGTAACAATATACGTACTGGGTACAATATGACCTTCCCAGCCCTCCAAGAAAATACAGGAAATGCAAAGAACTCAAAGAAGCCCATAAACAAATGTAGAAAACAGGAAGAACTCACAATAGCTTGTAAATAACACAATTCTGTTAATTCTCCAAATGAGTGTAACTTTTCCGCAGGTTTCTAAGTTTCTCCAGACTCAGCACCACCCTCTGTTTTGGACTCCCGTTAGAGGAAAATCAAACTTGGATCTAGCAGACAGACAACAGATTGACATTCCAGTGACTCTCTCACCCCAGACAGACAAACTTGGAGTCTAAGACAGATATGTTCCCCACTCTCCTTCCCATCAGTCTATAGCACTAGGTAGTGTGGTGGATAGGATGTTGGGCCTGAAGTCAGGAAGGACTTAAGTTCAAATCCAGCCTCAGACACTTACTAGTTGTGTAACTTTGGGTAAGTTAACTTAACCTCTACTTATGTCATGGTCCTCAACTATAAAATGGGGATATTAACAGCATCTACCTCCTAGGGTTGTTGTGAAAATTAAATAGCATTTGTAAAATGCTTGGCACATAATTGGCACAGTATAAATATCATCATCATCATTAACATTATAATTATCATCTACGGCATCTAAATAACTCCTATAGTAGAAAGGTTCAAAGTTCAGATCTGCCACACATAGAAAAAAAAAAAAGGTTTTAGTCTCTTGCTTCTGGTCCTCCCAGTATCAGGGTCTGTGTACCTGATCCTCTTCTCTCCCCAAAAGCTGCACTTCTCAAGAATCCCTCTTCAGTTAATGATAAGCTAAATTCTCCTTGGAATTAGATCCAACATTTGCCCCTAGGCTAGTGCTGCCCACACATTCCCTATTGAACTAGGAGGCTGGAATCCAGAGAGAAGAGAGACAAGTCCACTTTTGGGTCCCAGAAGTAAAACGCATGTGCACATATGCTTCCACGTCTTTCCCCAAGAGCACTGATGCTGATGTGACTAGGGAGGGCTTTACATATGTTCTCTCCTTTGATCCTAACAACAGTTCTACAATAAAAAAAAGCTTCAAAGTACTATTGTCTCCATTTTATGAATAAGAAAATAGATTCAGAGAAGTTAAGGGATTTGCACATACCCACTTAGTCAAAGCAGAAAGTGAGCACTCTCATCCCAGTCACCCTGGCTCCCAAGTCCAGCTCCCTTTCTAATACCCCACACTGGGGCTCAATTTCTGATTTGGGGGATAAGAAGCTTTTTTTCTATAGTTCACTCATTTCAGCCATGTTTGATTCTTTGTGACCCTATTTTGGGGTTTTCTTGACAAAAACACAGGAGTGGTTTGCCACTGCCTTCTCCACCTCATTTGACAGATGAGGAAACTGAGGCAAACAGGGTTAAGTGACTTGCCCAGGGTCACACAGCTAAGTGTCTGAGGCCAGATTAGAATTCAGGAAGATGTGCCTACCGTGCCACCTAGCTCCCCTGTTTGTAATAAAGTTGTCTATTTCTAGTGGGGAGAAATTTTACTAGAATGAAACTTGTGCCACCTCCTCCAGCTCTTCCTCTAACCTCTATCCCCAACTAGCTTTGCCCTGCAGTCCTAACTGCTTCTTGATCAGATTTCTGATTCCTTTACATTTTATTATCAGACAATCATTTGCTTTTCAGTCCATATAACAACTAATCCTGTATCCTACCTCTGATATACACCAGCCTTAGGCAAATTGTTAAGGCTAGAATTTATTAGGAGAAGTAGCTTTCATACTGGGAGTTACCTATACTGAAACAAGTTGAGATCAAACACACAGAGACAGAGTTATATATGTGTGGATGTGTGTATACATATGCGCATATATAGGAACATATATAGGAAGACACACACATATATACATATATACATACATATATGTGTGTGTATATATATGTGTGTATACACACACACACTTTTTTTTCTCTGTAGGGACCTGAAGCCAGGAAGCCTCATCTTCCTGAGTTCAAATCTGATCTCAGACATTTATTAGATATGTGACCCTAGGCCAGTCACTTGACCCTGTTTGCCTCAGTTTCCTCATCTGTAAAATGAGCTGAAGAAGGAAATGGCAAACTACTCCAGTATCTTTGCCAAGAAACCCTAAAATGGGGTCACAGAGAGTCAGACATGACTGAAGCAACTGAACAACAATGTATTTCTGTGTATATAGACCTATATACCTCCATGTATATGTACATATCTATATACAGATATGCCTAAGTGTGTGCATATGTTTATATACCTCTACCCTTCCTTCTTGCCCTTGTGATCTCTCGACATATGTATGAAAACAGATATCTACAGATAGATAGAGAGGGGGATATTTACGTGCACACCTACAGATAGTCAGTCCTTAACATAAAAGCGTTTGACTTTCGCGACTTTAAGCATTTCTGTGATTTTATTAGCAACCTCATTTTCACTTTCATGTTACCATCTGAGCATATTTGCTTCTATGCGGAGCAGAGAAAAAATATGAGAAGCGTGATGTGCAAGTTAGAATCTACAAAAAGGAGGAAAGTCTTCATAAAAGTGTTTAGGAGTCTGCTCCAGAAAATGCGAAAGTAACCTCTTGAGTATGCAAAAAAGGGATTGAAAAAATGGAAAAGCGGCTAAGTTTGTGGGTAAATGAGATGGTGTCACATCCCGCCTCCCCCGCTGCCCGTGCAGCTGGGCTCACTCCTGAGTATCCCAGCCAGGGAGGCTGGGGAGTTAGGGAGAGAGGGGGCCGCCCACACCACTGCATTCAGCCCACGAAGAGCCACACCAGGAGGGAGTTCTGAGCAAAACCAGGGCCAGGACTCATGCCAAGGCATGTGCTTTTCACTGGGGAACAGTTCAACCACAGAACAGAATGGAAGATTAGAGATGTCAGGTGGCCCCTTTACCTTTTTCACCTTCTGACATCACTGGCCCTGTCCCTCCCCTTCTTGTCCAGTGTCACCTCTCCTCCCCCTTGAATATTATGGGTTATTTCATGGTTACTGTCATAGGAAAAAGTGCTTAATATGTTGCTATGAAGAGCTATATCTGAGAAGTGTATTTTCATCAATCTCTAGCAAAAAAATTCCAGTTTTTGGTTTTAGGTCCCAGGAACCTAACCCTCTATTTCCCATAATTCAATGTATCAACAGTCCCACTTTTGAGATTCATACCATTTTCTAGGAACCATATCCCCACAAAAGTTGAAAACTGACTGTATGTATATATCTCCAATAAATTCAACTGATGTTTAAATGAAAGACAGATACTGCTACATTAAATTTTAAGCATTAAATGTTTACTTCTTTAAAAATCTAAAGTCATCTGGCACATATTCTTATGAAACTAAACAACTTTTAATTTATGGTCCTATTTTCTTTTAAATATTTGACATATGTTTGTATCTTCCTTCCAATCTTCTATTTCACCCCTTCTGTAATTCTCTGCAATTTTTGAAGCAGACATCTTTTAGATTTCCAGACTCAAGTAAGTCCCAATTTCTTTCAGTCATTTATTTCACTGTTTTACCCATTTCCCTATTTTTTTTCTGTTCCATACACATTTCATTCCCTTTTCTATGCATCCTTTCTTCAAGTCATATTCTGGCAAGATTGGCAAGTTCCTAGGAGTGCCAGGTGGCAGTGGTACTTAGCTATGAGAGTAAGTCTTCTAAACTTCCATGCTGAGACTTCTTGGCATTTGCCCCAGTGTCCTGGAGAGTGTCCAATCCTAGGCACATTGAGGTGCTATAATTCTACTATTTGCTATACTACTACAGCATCTCCATTGGGCCCCCAAACCTTCCCTTACTTATCTCATGTTAGAGCACACTCTAGTCATTTCCTTTTATGCAATATCCATTGTAATATCCCTTGTAAGAAAGAAAAAATGTTTAAACAAAACCCACCTACATACATAGAAACTGTGTCTGACAGTTCCTCATCTGTACCAAGGAAAGAGCTCCGTATTTGGAGTCAGAGATACTACCTTTGTAATATTAGACCTCAGTTACCTTATCTATAAAAATGGGGGTATTAGACTAGGTGTCATGTAAGGTCCTTTCCAGTTCCAAAGTTATGATCGTATGACCTCTCTCTACCAAGAGGAAGGAAAAATACTTCATCTTCAGTTGTCCAGGACCAAAACTGAACATCATAGTTCATCCCAGTTTGACCATTTTTAGTGGAGTTTTCATTTTCATAGTCCTTGTACATATTTTTCAGTTTTTCCTTTCTGAATTCTGCATCCATTAAAATTATATAACAGAACTTGTTCATCCCCCCCAAGTAGTGAACACCTACTTTGTTTCCAGATTCTTGCTACCACAAAATCTGGGACTATGGATATTTTGGAATACATGAGACCTTTGTTTCTGTCTTTGACCTCTCAAGGTTTATGCCTAGTAAGCAGTAGGATGATGAGTCATAGGGTAATAACAACTGAGTGACTTTGCTTCCACAATTCCAAAGCATTTGCAGAAAGGTTGGACTAATTCACAATTCCAACAGTTTATTAATGCTACTATCCCTGTAACATTGGTTATTTCCTTCTTATATTATCTTTACTACTCTAAGGACAGTTTTACATATGTTTTAATCTATAATGCTACTATTAGTGGCAATCAAAAAGAATTTTCATTATTAATAGTTTGCAACTATTTTTAAAACTTTGTTCATATCTTTTAACCACTTATCTCCAGGGGAATGGCTCTTGGT
The DNA here is from genome assembly GCA_011680675.1 of Gymnobelideus leadbeateri. NCBI lineage: Eukaryota > Metazoa > Chordata > Mammalia > Diprotodontia > Petauridae > Gymnobelideus > Gymnobelideus leadbeateri. The sequence continues at coordinate 87,139 of WOXC01010606.1, read as the reverse complement.
CTTATGTATTTGTTTCAATTTTATGCAAAGATGTTTTTCTCATTTGAACATTTCTATTCTTTTTTTTTTTGCCTTTTTGGAGGGCAATTGGGGTTAAGTAACTTGCCCAAGGTCACACGGCTAGGTTTTTGTTTGTGTGTGCGTTAAGTGTCTAAGGCCAGATCCGAACTCAGGTCCTTCTGACTCCAGGGCTGGCACTCTACTCACTGTGCCACCTAGCCGCCCCCGAACATTTCTATTCTTGATCTAGCTGCATTGATTTTGTCTGTGCAAAAGCTTTTAAATTTTATGTAATTAAAATTTCTTATTTCACTTTTTATGATCACTTCCTTTATTACAATCTTGTTTGGGATAGTTGTTATCCCCAATTCATCATTATGAAAGGTATCTTCTTTTATTTTCTACCATTTTAAAAATTCTTACCTTTTATCTTTAGGTTATGAATCCCTATGAGTCTTGTTGTTGTCTCCTATTAATTCCTATATAATACAAGAAAGTGTTTGGGCATGGTGGTTTTGGAGGGAAAGCACTATGTTGCTATGTGGGCCGTAGACAATCCCAGTAAAAAAGTTCGAGTCTAGGTATGCCTGAAGGCCAAAATGTTTAGGTTATAGTATCCAGTGATAGATCCTTTAATTAGGAATATTGCTTGTTATCTAGTAGCAAAACAATTTTCCCATTTTTTTAGAAGATCTGTGATTTCATTAGCAAAGGGAACTCCCATTGAGGGCACTCCCTCTACCAATAAAGATCACTGCTTAGAAAGTTGCCTGAGTCACTGAGAGGTTAAGTATCATGCAAATCATATATGTGGAAGAAAATTCAGCACACTGCATTTAAGGCACAAGTCAGTCAGAAGAATAATTATTAATTTATATTAAATTAATCCAAACCAGAGAGGGGAGAGAGAGAGACAGAAATTGAGTATCTACATGCATTTGAAAATCTAACACAAGACAACTTTAGAGCTATGATTTATGATATTCATAAAAATATAAAATTCCACAATCAAGATTAAGCAAAAATTAAGAAGTTAAGTAACAAGATTAGAAAAATAGTAACTTAAAATACTGGTTAATCATAGAGAATAATTTATTTTAAAGCTAGTCGATCTACTTTTGACTATATCTTCTAAATGGGGGTTATTAACCTGAGGTTCATAGATATCTCCCTTCCCCAAAGGGTTGATGGATAAATTTCAGGGAACTCATGAATTTGGATGGGAAAAATTTACATTTTTATTTTCACTAACTTCCAACTGAAATTTAGCTTTTCTTTCAATTATGAATGGAGGCAACAATTATTATTCTGAGGAACTCTATATTGTCAAAGAGCACTCTCTCTCTCTCTCTCCCTCTCTCTCTCTCTCTCTCTCTCTCTCTCTCTCACACACACACACACACACACACACACACACTCCCCTACTCTAAAGACTCTACTTTCCACCTTCTCCAAGGTGAACTTTAGAAATACTTCCATTAACTGAAGGAATTAAAGATGTCTTCCTTCTCTTAGTTTGATCATTACCTTAATGTAATCAAGGCTTGGGGAAAGGAGTACTGTTGTTCAGTGGATCAGTCAAAGACTTTTGGCCCTTGTGGGTATCTCTTTCATTTTATCTTTAAGAAGAACTGAGTTCTTCCCTGAAATTTCACCCAGTTTTTTCAAAGAAAATGATCAGGTCTTTGATAAGGAAAAAAGGAATTTAGTATAGGACATTGTTTTCCCAAAAGTTTGATTATTTATAGGATTTCTCATTAGGGTGGATCCAAGGACTTAAGACTGGAGAAATAGTTCTTTCTTAATGATTCTAAAAGAGAGAGCAGGAGAGCCTTAGTTTGCTTCGACATTATCCACAGCACTATCCACTACACCATGGCTGTCTCTGCTTTCTCAATAATCATGGAAAATGATGGCAATCTTTATTGAATTCTAATGATTGAATTCTAATGTTCTCTAGGACTGTTAGTGAAGGAGTTGTTCTAGCTAATTAAATATTCTGGTTAATTAAAGGTTACTCTATATATCATACATGGATGACCAAATTTTAAAGAACTCAGAAGTCACAAAACACTGAAACTGTACTGAACATCATTTAATTTTCCACTAATGACTCAAACAGTGCTATAGAATTTTCCAGGGTTATCTTCAGGAACATCACTTAATGAGGTACTGCAGAAATATTGGTTAATACATAAATATTTCTAGATGAGTATGAATAGTCATCTAGTCCAAGCCATTCATTTTGCAGATGAGGAAACAGGTCCAGAGAAATTAAGGGATATATGACATTATCACATAGCAAGTAATGGAAAGATTTGATTATTAGAATGCCAGATGAAAGAGTTTTGTTGTAATACTAATTAAAACAAGGGGCAGCTAGGTAGTGCTATGGATAAAGTAGTGATCCTGGAGTCAGAAAGTCTCATCTTCCTGAGTTCAAGTCTGGCCTCAGACACACATCTGTGTATCCTTGGGCAAGTCACTTAACCTTACTTGCCTCAGTTTCCTGTAAAATGACCTACATAAGGAAATAGCAAATCACTCTAGTATCTTTGCCAAGAGAACCCCAAATGGGGTCACAAAGACACCCGAAAAACAACTGAACAACAAAATTGAAACAATCTCAAAACTCAAAAGGACCTTATGGGTCATCTAATCTACTGGGTACCTGGACAAAAATCTCCTTTACAACATCTTTTAGTCATGCGGGTTTTGGTCAACAACCTTTGGTAAGGAACAATACACTACCTCTCAAGATAACCCATTCAATTTCAATTCAATCCAACAAGAATTTATTGAATACCTACCATGTATCAGACATGGTACTATGCATTGGGGATACCAATTCAAAAAAGAAAGAATTCCTGACCTTTAAGAACTTGGGTTTTACTGAAAACAAACAACATGTACCCAGATAAGAATATACAAAATATACAGAATAAGTACAAAGTAATTTTGTTGTCTGAAAAGCACTAAAATCTAGGGAGAGCAGAAGTCTCCCAATGAAGTGGCACATGATATGTGCTTTGAATTAAGGTGGGGATTCTATGAGGCAGGAATAAGGAGGAAAGGCATTTGGAGCATGTGCACAGCTTGTGCAAGGATACATAGTTAAGATGTCAAGTCTGGGAGCAAGTATGTCAGTTAGGCTAGAACTGAGTACATGAAAGGGAGTAATGTGATATTATTCTGGACTATTATATATGTTGGAGTTAGACTGATGAATTTGGGGGCAGTTCTAATATTAGCAGGTTTTACCTCATGCTGAGCTTAAACCTGCCTCTCTGCTATTCTGATGCATTACTACTAGTATTTCCCTCTGGTAATAAATAAAACAAATAGAATCCTTCTTCCACATCATTGTCCCTCAAATATTTGAAGAAAAGCTAGCACGTGTTCCTCTATCCCCTAGTTTTCTCTTCTTGGTTCTTTCAAATAATCCTCTAATGACATAAACTAAGAGGCTCTATCTGTTCTGGTCACCCTCTTCAGATACTGTCCAATTTGTTGTCTATGTCCTTCACAATATAGGGTGTACAGAGATGAACACAGTGCTTCAGATTCAGAGCTGAACACAATGAGACCATCATCTCCTATGTTCTGAATGTCATCCATCTCTCAATGTGGCCTACAATCAGATGGCCTTTCTTAGTTGCCTTGTCATGCTATTGTCTAGCCATGCCTTTCCATCTTTTGTTAGTCAAGCTAATTTTTAAAATCCAAAGGTAAGACTATATTTATCTTTCTAAAACTGTATCATATTAGATTGTGCCAGAAGTGTGCTAGAACCAGTTCATACCAGCTCATGATAGCCATGAGGTAAATCTTTAATGTGAGTATTTATACCTTGGAAATAGGCAAACACTACCAATCAGGTTGATTTGTGTTTTGTGGATTATCTAGACTTAAGAAAATAATGAGAATAAATGTTAATGGTAGAGATTGAATTCAAAAGTATGTTGTGTGTATTTGTATATGTATTTGGAGAGTTGGTTGTTAAATATTCACTAGCACAACACTGGATTCAGTCTATTTTCTAGCCAGTTAAGATCATTTTGGACAAAGACTTTGTCATCTAACATGTTAGCTACATCAACACAATTTTGTGATATCTGTAAGTTTGATAATTAGGCCATCTATACCTTTATCCAAATCATCACCAAAAATGTGAAAGAAAACTGAATAAAGCAAAGATCCTTCACCATTCCAACACCTGTTTCCAAACTGACATCAAGCCATTAATGGCTACTCTTTGAACCCAGTCATTAACTTAGTACCAAAACTACTTAATTCTGCCATCATTTAGCTAACCCAGATGACTCTACATCTTGTTCACAAGGATAGGTGAATTTGTAAAAATGCTTTGTTTAAATATAGGTAAACTCTTGACAGCACTGGTTTGATACAGTAATCCTCTCAATGTGTCTAGTCCAGGGGTAGGGAACCTGTGGTCTCAAGGCCATATGTGGCCCTCTAAGTCCTAGGTTGCCACCTTCTGATTGAGTTAAAGTTTTACAGAATAAATTCTTTTATTACGGGGATTTATTCTGTGAAGTTTGGATTCAGTCAAAGGGCTACATTTGAGGACTTAGAGAGCCACATATGGTCTAGTCTTTCATGATCTGTTTTTGGTGGAGCTTTGGGATTACTACCTCTTTTTCTTGATGTTCTCTGAAATAATACAGAATTTTGCCCAAAATCAAAGACATATTCAATAGACTATGATTTATAGGCTCCAATCCCTCCCCACCCCCTTTTTAAAAAATCAGTAAAACATTCATCTTTTTCTAATTCTACCACACCCTCACCACTCCCCCAGGATCTTTTGAAGATCATTTGACTTGGGCAGGCAATCAAATCCTCCAGTAGTTCAGATTCTCTAGTACTTTTCCAAGTCAATAGACCTGGGGACTTGAACCCATTGTGGATAGCCTACTATCTCCTTAGGTATGTCAACTTTCAGTTTTCTCTTAAGCATATTTGCTCTGTCCTTTCTAATTCAAAGATAATTAATAGTGCTAGAGAATTCAGAATAACAATAAGAATTGGATATTTTCCTTTCCTCCATCCATCCATCAATCAATAAAGATTTATTAAATACCTACTATGTGTCAGGTAAGGTACTAAGTGCTGTTATAAATGTCCCTGAGCAATGGTCCAGCCCTTTTTAAAAATCTCCGTCTATTCCCCCCAAATGTTTTGTTTTTGTTTTGCTATAGCTGTTGTTGTTCTTAACATCCCTCCCAAGTCTCTTACTTGGGGCTTTGATATTCCAGATGTTATTTTTATAGAACCACAGACTTATCTTCCATTCATTTTCTATCATTCTTCCTTCCATCTTCTTTACATTTCTTTTAAAAATATAAGTTGGTCAGTAAGTTCCCCATGAACTCACATTATTTCCTCTAGATAGCTTCCTTTTCTTGTTCTGGAATTATTTCTGTATGTGTCTTCAGAGTTTCATTCTTGAAAGCTTCCTATTACTCTTAGGGTTGACATCCTCTTTAGCATGTTTGGCCACAAGAGTTCTGAACTGCTTGAATGTCATGCTTTTGGTGATATTTGATTTCATTTTAGAGTATGTCAGCTAGACACCTTCCTCTAGATGATTATCTCTCATCCTGGGGGTTTTTTAATGAGACTCATATAGGGGAAAATATATATAGATATATACTCACCAATGTAGGCCATGGAAAATCTTTCTGATAGCAGCAACAGTGTAAGTGTACCAATTTCAATATGTTGCTTCTGCAGGTGTGGAGAGGGCAAATCAGCAAGTGTGCATATAGTGACATAAAATGTAATGTAGCCTGAGTTTTGCTGTTCTGTAGCATAGTCCTGGCAATGGGTATTTAAGTCCTATGCATGAACTTAGCATCAGAAGACCGAGTTTGAAGCCAAGTTCTGCTGCTTGCTACTTATGTGACAAGTCATTTAATTTCACTGGATCTCAGTTCCCTCTTTGGTAAAATGAGGTTGGACTATATGATCTCTCTGGTCCCTATTAGCCCCAAATCCTATGATCACATGAAAAGCAGGAAAATTCTGCAAAGATGGGGAGTGTGCCAAAATGGGGGACTTCCCTAGTCCAATTCTCAGAGCAAGTACCCCTGAAGGGTGAAGGACAGAGCTCAGCCGCTCACACTCATTCTTAGATTGCACCTCCTCATGGCTCTGTCCAGCACAGAATAAGCCAGCTGTTAGGCTTGGAGACAGGACTACAAGGAGCAAAAAGTTCTGCAAATAGCAACTGCAATGCAAAACAAATTAAGATCTTGAAGAACACCCTGGGTTAAATAAGCAGACACTCTGGGTATTTCAACTGAATCTGTGCACAATCATCCAGGCAAAGCAATGCCATTGATCAAATGTGTTGATTTCAAAGTTTTATCTGGCTCTCAAGGAACTAACAAATGAGAGCCTCCATACTTTAGTCAACTCTCCATTTTTATTTGGGTGGTGTATATACTCAGTTTGCTCATGCTGTGACTAGGCAACAAAGCCAATAGTTGAAAATGGTTCCAGCCAGTTGTTTTGTCTAAAAACAAATATTTGAATTGGTGATGTATTTTGATGTTATTGATGCAGTGGATAGAGTGCTAGGCCTGGAGTCAGGAAGACTCATCTTCCTTAGTCCATATCTGGCCTCATACATTTTACCTATGTGTGCGACCCTGGGCAAGTCACTTAACCCTGCTTGTTTCAGTTCCCTCATCTGTAAAAAATGAGTTGGAGAAGGAAATGGCAAACTACTCCAGCATCTCTGCCAAGAAAACCCCAAAAGGGGTCACAAAGAGTCTGACACAACTGAAAATGACTAAACAAAGACACCAGATTTGATGTTATGCCACTACAGCCTTAGGTAAGCAGCCTCAAAGAAATAATAAACCTCACCTCTCAAACTAGCAAAACCAAGAAAATCATGTACATTTTATCCTGCTATTTACACCCCCATGATAGCTGTGGCCTCACACTTGCCCAGAATAAAGTTGAGTCTTGATTTCAATTGATCATATCTTTAGAAAGGACATTTGAAAGGAAAAGCACAATGATGGATTTGCCATTGGCTCTTGGTGACTCGTGATATTCCAGAAGTTTTAATAAATTATCTTTATGGAAATTAATTTTATTGAGAAGGTAGATGAAATGCTATATTATTTCAATCACGAATGCCTAAAGTTGGGCACTAATGCAGTATATTTAAGCCTGTCTTAGATTAAGAAATAAAAATACCACCCAATGATTAAGCTCCACTACTTTGAAATCATATGGCTATAGCTCAAAATCCCTGTTTTCCAAGCTTAATTCTACTCTTCATTCCCCATATCCTTATAAAAAAATACTTAAAATCTATTATTTATTCTGCTACAAAATTAGAACCTCATTTGTATCAAATAATTTCAGCAAAACTGTTTACTCAAAAATTGAGATATTATTCCTCTTCATCTGACACCAGCCAGCCAAGCAATCTCAGTACACATCTAATTATTCCCAAGGACAGAAAACCAAATGTAAATTATGGTGATGGATGGGTATGAGCAGCCATTGCAACATTGATTTAAGGATTCCTTATAGATAACAATATTCTCTTTGCAGTATATAATTTCAGAACTCATTTTTACCACATATGATGAAATGAATTCAGAACTAGACAGACACTGATCTAATAAAAGTCACTAGGAAGAAGTTGTGCCAAAGTGCAATTGTTTTTATTCTGTCATTTCTAAATAATTAAGGGATTTTTTTTCCCATGCCACAGTGTTGTTTTCAGAAGTGTGGAAGTTGCTAACCTTCCACACTAATATAGGATAAACTTATGCTGGGCTAAGTGTTCTTACATTAATTAATTTTGAGATCTGATGCTCACTCATCAATCGATTTTTCTCTATCTCATACATATATCCTCAATTTGTCATGTTCTGAAGGGTTGCTCAGACAAAATTTGTAACACAAATCCTGGATCTTCTACAAGAATCACATTAATTCCAGTTTCCTGTCCTTAATGGAAAGTAGAGCTCATTGGAAGTTTTCACACTTTCCAGAGCTCCAAATTCATCAGTTGTTCAATTTCACTCCAACTTTTGAAAGACTATGGTGAATTATATCCCGCAATACTTCTCGTGCAAAATTTTTGATTCCCACTATTTCAATACAATTTTCTTTTTTTTTAATTGATTTATTAGTTTAGTTTCAGTTAACAAGATTCAATTCCATAGTTCCTTGATTTTCAAATTTCCTTTACTTCCCTCCCCCCTCCCCTCATGACAGCATATAGTACAGTATAGGGTCTGCAAATGCATTCATATTAAACATTATTCTAATTACAAAGGCATATTGTTCTAGGTGGGATGAAAGATGGTAAGGAAGAAGTAAAACCAAACAATGAGAAGAACAAGATCATTTAGTTTGCTTCCATCAGGATTCAGGCTCAGTTCTTTCTAGTTATATCTCTGGATGGCGCATTTCTCACTTTCTTGGGTCATTCGGGATTAATTTATATCACTGCATTGCTGAAAAGAGTCCAGTCTGTCATAGTTGGTCGTCACAGATATGGTATGTCTGTGATTGTATACAAATTTCTTCTGATTCTACTCTTCTCGCTCAGCATCAGTTTGTATAAGTCTTTCCAGGTAATTATGAAATCCGTCACCTCCCGTTTCTTTTCAATACAATTTTCAATTGAGATTCCTCCATGTTTGCCTGTGAATTCATGTTCAATGGTATTGGTACAAAGACAAGGTCAGGATGGGCATGGAGAATTAGGGAAAAGGAAAGAGGAGAATGGGGGTCACCTCATCTGTGCACAACGACAAAGCCATGGCTTCTTTAGAAGCTTCCCTATATCCTTTTGATCAAACATCATATATATCCTTCTGTCTCAGTACCAATACTGTGGTAGAGAAAAGCGCTCCCAACTGCATAAATACAACTAATTCTGCAGTGGATAAAGCATGGTGATGAGCTCCAATCATGTAGCCACCCACGTTTGGGGTAGACCAACCATTTTGTGGTCAAGCCCTAGTAACAGGAAATGAGAGACGCTGGGGGTCATGTCTATTAGCACCTCCAAGAAATGATTGGGGAGTTGACTGTAGCTGCATATTCTTTTATTTTTTCAGTGCTGACCCCCCTCAGGAGCAATGGATCCTGGTGCCTGCTAGCAAAGGACAGAATATGCTACTCTGGCTAGCACTAAATCTAACTGTGCCAAGGAAGATATGACATGACTAGTGGAAAGCTGTTCCCCTTGGGTCTCAGGAGAGTTAGAAACTTTGAGTAGAAGAATTGAAACCAACAGGCACATTTTCAGCATGATATTAGTATATTTAACCTGAGCACAACCACAATTCTGTTTATCAACAGTTTATTGGGGGTCACATTAACTGTCCAAGGAAATAGTGTGTGGTAGAGAGAGGGAGGAGAAAAGTTCGAACTGTAGGTGCATGACTGTGATGGGCTAAATCAATGTCATAGCTACACAGTTGTTACATAAAGGGGGGTAAGAGGTGTCTGAGATGCCCAGCAGATGTTCAGAAGGAAAGTACCCAATAAGTAAAAAAAAAACAGAAAAGATTGCTGGAGAGGGAAAAGGTATTTAACTGGTCCAGTGACTTTACCCTCTAAGAAATTTTTAAACCAGCCTTTTTTATTCTGCTCCTGGAACTCTCAATCAACTGTTTCCATATCAGCATCTAGGTATTTCAAGCTTATTTGTACTATTTGCTTCAGTGACCTTAAAGGCAATTTATCCTACACTGTTCAAGATTCTGAGCCAAATCCCATGGTTGTGCTTGAATTATCTTTTTCCCTTTGGAGATACTGTTGTCCCTGGGAATGGGTCCCTTCTTACTTCCAAGGATAATTTATTTCAGCCCATCTTATCAGTTTCCCTCCTCCATTCTAATACCTTCCTTCTTCATTCACCCTAAAGCTTTTCATCTCGGAAGGGATTGTGTTTGCCTCTAATTTCTCTCAGTAACAAGTTTCCTTTAACCTAGGGGTCCTTCGGTTTGCTTTCCCTTGCTCACCCAGGACCAGTGAAGCAATCTAGTCTGCTTTTATTCTTCTCGTGCTATTTAATGCCATCTAGACTTGTAATGTTGGTGAAGCTAAATGCTGGGAGAATTATGCACTGCAATCTATTAATGCTTTTGCTTTGAGATTGTATTTCCAGCTCTATTGCCAAAGGAAGGTGTTAGAGTAGGAAGATTGTCTAGGACATTAATATGCATATTCTAACCCTTTTTCACAATGCAAGCATCTCCATTAGATAGAAATGTTTTAAATATTGTTAGGGTGAACAGACCTGTTCTCTAAGTGAGTAAGACCTTCAGCTTGCTTTTCTTTCCATGATTACTTACCTTCCCAGGCTGGGGGGAGAGGGAAAGATAGAGAGGGCAGGATTGGGGGAAGGGGTAGGAAGGGAGTACTGTTATAGGAGAGGGAGAGGGTGAAACGGACAAGCATTTGGAGAGCCGTTTTCAGTCTCTCTTTCCTTGCATTATCACCATTTCAAACATTTCAATTTCAGTTTGGCCAGTGAGGCTGGCAAAGAATGTTATGTTTCCATCACAGTTAAATATATGCAGGCAGGTCAAAGGGTGCTCTAAAGGGAGGAAGCTGGTGGCATAGTGAATAGAGCACTGGGCCTGGAGTCAGGAAGACCTGAGGTCAAATCCAGCCTCAGACACTTACTAGCTGCATGACTCTGGCCAAGTCACTTAACTTCTGTCTGCCTCAGTTTCCTCAGCTGTAAAATAGAGATAATTCTAGCATCTACCTCACATGATTGTTGTGAGGATCAAATCAATAATATTTGTAAGGCACTTATCATGGTTCCTGGCACATAGTTATTATTACTACCCCCTCTTCCAGGTAGCTCATGTCATGCTAAGCTGTATGACATCATTCTGCCAATAAACAGGAATATCACAATTCAATCACCTTCTTCCCCACTGTTAGAGTAAATAGTAAATTGAAAGCTACAGAGCTCTAAGAACAGGATCACTCCCTTTCCTGGAGGTAAGAAGAGGTGATGATGGACTTAACCAGATTGTTTGGGCAGGAAAGAGCAATGGTGAGTCAGTGGTGTGCTAGAGACTCAGTCATTCTTTGGACAAAGCATGGAAAATTAAATAGAAGCATGAGAAAAAAGAGGGATCTCCATTAGAGAAAGTCACAGAGGTCATGGCAGCTCAGGCTTTGTCAGGGGCCTTTCCTTCTGGGTCTGTCTTTATGTATTCCTCCAATAGAGCCCAAACTAGAAAATCTGATTCCCAGAGCAAGTAGCGCCTCAAATCAGTGTTTTTAAGGCAAATTAATTTGGAGCAAAAGAGACTTGGGTAAGAACTTGGACCTCAGAACGCAAGAACTTGGACTCAGAGAACATGGCAGGTACAGATCCCCACATGCCACTTCTTGGGGAGAAATTACAAGAACCACCAAGGGTACTGCAGAGACTGGGACTAGGGAAAGGATCAGTATACAGGGAGCTCCCCTGAAATATAGCCAGAAGGAAGGAGGCCATCTGATAACTTCCTATTTTAGCTAACTAGGTTAGCTTAGTGGTTTCTACCTAGGGGAATACGAGTACTGTTAGGATCCTCTGAATCTCAGCGACCAGAGAAAGGTCCTGCTCACTCTACCCTATTTTATGACTGTTCTTCGTGTGTGTGTGTGTGTGTGTGTGTGTGTGTGTGTGTGTGTATCTTATCCACTTAGATTGCAAGAAAAAAGAAATATGTCTTATTAAATCTTTTCATCTTCTCTGGCATCAGGCACAAAGGTCCAAACATAGTACAAAAAGGAAAATTGATAAATGTTCCTTGAATTTGTTGCATATGTTTACATGTTGCATTTCAGTATTTAATTAATATTTCTTATAATTTTTGCATGGTAGTGATCCCAAATCCTTTCTTCTTTACACTTCACAGAAACACATTTAGAGACTAATAATAGCTTTGCAAAAAAGCAAAGCATAGATTTAAGGGCCTGGGACCAAAGTGAGCTACGAAAATACAGATAATTCTAGCCTCTTTTCAGTATTTTTCACACATGATGTTCATTCTACAGGTGTGCTCATGGCCAGCTAGGCCCAGACTATATTTCCTGCAATCATCTTTTTAAAGGACACCCTTTTCTGAGCTCAAGATGAAGATAGTTTGATAGATTTGCTAATAGCACCTGCAGTGACTTCAGAAAGATTCTGAGAGATGCTGAAGTGTGACTGAAGGCCTCTCCAAATTCTGCTCATCAGTATTCATTAAATACACATTTGGAGGCTGTGATAAAGAATATCCGCTACAGTAACTTGTGATTCAGTGTCATCAAAAACAATTAACTCCCTATTATCTGTTTGCTGAAGCAAGGTGCCACTGACAACCAACCGTGAACACCAAAATCAAACAACTACCAAACCCTTTTAAAAAATAAAGACTACGTGGCTAAGCACCAACTTCCCTGAACACCTCCACCCCTCCCCATGTAGTTATTATAGATAATTTAAAGCGGAGCTTGGAAATGTCTTATTTAGGATTGTCTTAAAAGGAGAAAACTAAGAAATGATATTTTTTTTAAATAATAGAAAGGTGCCCTGGTTGCTATAGTTCAGAATATAGATCCAAATGAATGACCCTTTCAATCAATATGCATTTTTAACTACCTATTATGTTCTAGACACCATACTAGGTGTTGGGGGTAGAAAATAAAAATCAAAATACCTAGTATTTATAAGTGCTTTAAGTTCTGCAAAGTGTTATTTCATTTTATCTTTACAACAACCTTAGAAGGTAGGTACTACCATTATCCTCATTTTTATAGATAAGGAAACTGAGGCAGCCAAAGGTTAAGTGACTTGTTCAGAATCTTACAGCCAACAAGTTTCTGGGGTCAGGTTTGAACTCAGATATTCCTGAACCCAAGTCCAGTGCTATATCCACTGTGCCACCTGGATGCCAAATGCTTCCTGCCCTCAAATAGCTCACATTCAACTGGAAGAAACAACATGTACACAATTAAGTGTTTATAAAAATGTACACAGGGGCGGCTAGGTGGCGCAGTGAGTAAGAGCATCGGCCTCGAAGTTGGGATGACCCGAGATCGAAACCGGCCTCAGAAAATGAGCACCCACACATAAATAATGACTAGACGTGTAACCTTGAGCAAGTTACTTAACCCCAATTGCTTTAAAAAAAAAAATGTACACAAAGTAAGGCTTTAGCTATGATCACCAAGCACAACCTCCTCATTTTATAGATGAGGCCTAGAGAGGTCAATCAACTTGTCCAGGATCTTAAAGAGAGCAAATGGCCAAGCTAGGATTCAAAACCAGATCTTCTGACATCAAAGTTCTTCCACTTTACCATATTGCCTTATGAGTATAGACATAAAAATGCACGCACGCGCATGCGCACACACACACACAGACACACACACACACCACAACACACACTATCTACAATAATTGTGATTTTTGAAAATAGTTTTAGATGTTGTTCTAAGTGAGAGGACTCTAATATGGAGTCACTTAAGCTAAGGTCCTAATGACCCTAAACATATAAGCTGCGACAGCCTGTACTTTTCCACTGTCCTGACTTTATTCTGACCCTGTGTCAAACGTGAATGATTGGAGCTGCTGGTTGGACAAGGCCCTTGACTGACTACAGTGGCTGCATTCTAACTCCCATTTTTGGAATCTCCCCATTATGGATTAAGATCTTCACTCAATTTCTGGTCACAATTAGGAAACACACACCCAATCTGTAACTGATAAGCAATCCTGGAAGTTTCCCCACCACATCTGGGGTCTGATTAGGAATGCCCCTCTTCATATCTGACTACAGTTACCTGTTTTCAACCAAGCTCATCTTTAAGGTACAAAACTTCTCTGCTTCCACCTTACTCTGAGTGTATGCTTCTACTGAGAACTTTTGACACTGTACATATTTCCTTCATGTGAGTGACCCCAACCCTATGTGTGGCAGAATCTCTGTCTATATTGCCATTGTGTATTTGTGTGTGTGTATGTGTGTGTGACACCTGTTTTCTGCACTGCATGGTAACAAAATTCATGCTTCTACTAGCTTCCCAAGTATAAATTTTCTGTAAATCCTCAAATCTGGGTCTTTATTCTAACCAGAGTTATGAGATCAAACAAAGCATTATAAAAAGAAATTGAGTACTGCCAAGTATGGGAACTCTTTATAAAGTTCAAACTGACTGTGTTATACTGGTTCAAACCCTTTATCCAGGCTTTACCTCTTTACTCACTCCTTGAAATGTTTGATGCTGGTATTGACTCCTTGGTTCTGTTCTGGATGCTGCTTACAACCTATGGTGAAGTATTCTGTCTCTAGCACTGTACAATCCACCCAGTTTGTCTAATTCCTCCATGAGTGGAAAGCTTCTGGCCTTTCTGTGTTCCCCAGTCCCACATTGTTGAAGACTTTCAGGGCCAGCCCATGGCAGGATTTTTTGAGATTTCGGAAGGTACCTTAGCTGCCATGAACCCAAGCCATAACTGAAGGAAATCTCTGATAAAGCATACTGATGAGTGGCAGGCCAGCCTCTGCTGAAAGAACTCCAAGGAGGTGGAAGCCACTCTCTCTGCACTTTTGGACAGCTCTAATTATTAGAAAGGTTTATTTTGTTGTTTTTTTTTTTTTTACTTCAAACATAATATCCCTCTTGCAGCTTCCACCCATTGCTTCTCTGACCCCGAACAGAATAAATCTAGTCCTTCCTCCAACTGGGAGACTTCAAATACTTGAAAATAGATGTCATGTACTCCCTCAAGCTTCTCTTCTCCAGGTCAAATACCCACAGTTTCTTCAATCAATCTTCATATAATATGGACTCAAGGCCCTTCAACATCCTGGTATCCCTTTACACATATCTTTGGTCTGTGTCTTTCTTACCCTGCAATTCCCAGAAGTGAACACAATTTCTAGTCACAATGGCAAGGTTAGGAGACACAATATATCTCTGCTGCTTCTCCCGCTGAACTTTACCAGGCATTTGTGTGACTCTATGGAAACAATTAGGAAATCATATAAATTAACTAAAATTGTAGTGCATAGACTCTGGGTTCACTCTTCCAATCCACAGGCTGACTAACAGGTCAGGTCCCCAGATTGTGGCTGGCTAGTTCTCCCTTTGGGGCTCTAGGGGTAACCCTATGGGGTTAGGAGGTTTATGATAGGTTCTAATGCAATCACTTGCATCCAGTATGTTCCTCCCAATATATATATATATATATATATATATATATATATATATATATATCACCAGTTAAGGTATCTCTAATATAATTTAAGTACTTAACATCAATTAACTTTTTAGAAAAGCTATTTACTAAGAAGGTATAGTTAGAACCAAATCATAATAAAAACCAGGACCACACTTTTTTCTACTACCTTGATCCCTGGAGATAGTGGTCTCTCAATTAAAATGGTGATTATGAAATGGATTCCTCACCCCACCCCAAGTTCACTTCTGAGTGTGACATAGTTAATGGATTGTTCTATCATTTTATAGGATATTAGTCAGTGGATGATTCTATTACTTCTTGTAGGCTACAGTGTTTTGGCTGTTGGGTTAGTTCACTCATTTCTGGGCTGGGTCAAGTCGGTTGCTCTAGGAAGGTCAAGAGCTGACTCTTCCCCAGACTTGTATAATACTGCTACCAGTTCTACTTGCAGAGACTTTTGATGACTTTTCTGACCATTTGGAGTTCACAAGATAATGGGTCATTCTGTCCCTGATTCTCAACTAAGATCAGGAAAGAATAAACCCAGTCAAAACAGAGGTGCCATGGTGGTGTCCATGGACACCCAGTTGCCAGGTTAGAGAAGCTAATTCCATCCCCTCTGCTACTTCCTAGCTGCTGCCTAGCTCCCAACCCAGAGGCTCACAGCAGTTCTTGGATGACTTGTCCACAATGAAAAGAGGCTGTTCATCTGTTTGAGTCTTTTGTATGCACTCACTTTCAGTTCAGCAGTCAATTAAGAGGCTTTTCTCCCTCATACAGAAAGCTGAGGATGCCTAAAAATGTTGTGGGGTGTGGGGTCCCTTCAATCATGAATTTCTGGAAGCAGACTCAACAAGACTCTACATGCACAGGCAACAGGCAGGTGCATGCTCTGAGATACTGGGTCTTCATCAGCTGGTTGTCCACATTACAAGAATAATACTCAAATAAGAACACTAAAATAACCCTCTAGACTTTAAACTCTGAAAGTAACAGATTTACATCTGAACAATATTCTTCTAGAAGAAGAAAGTGTCCCTGATTTTGTAACTAAACCAGGAGAGTGAGTCCTGGTAGGAAAATTATGCTGAGGGAGTCCTCTCAGCCACTGAAGCAATGAATGAGGGAACCTTGGGGTTGGCTGCACCAGTGGCTAGGAACAGGAAGGTTGTTTTTGATCCACAATATCCTCCATTTTTATGATAACAATGAGACATCTTCCTGCAGCCCAAGCCCTTACAATGGCTCCATAAGATCATAGCTCTATAGCTGGAAGGGACCTCAGTAACCACTTAACTCAGCCTCCTAATTTTATAAAAGAGGAAAGTAAGGCCCAGAAAAGAGAATTGACTGGCCCTAAGTAACACAAATAGTTATCTGAGGGGGGATTTAGGATTGTTAATAATAATGATAACAATAATAAGCATTTATATAGTACTTAAAATTTGCAAAATGTTTGATAAATATCTAATTTGATTCTCACAACTATCAGAGATAAAAGCTATTATTATCTTAATTTCACAGATAAGGAGACTGAGGCAGGCAGAAGTTAAGTAATTTGTCTGAGATCACAGTTTAGTAAGTATCTGAGGCAAGAATTTCTGTGCCACATCTAGGACTGAATCAGGATTCTGATTATAAAATTGGGCCTAATTTGTGACTGAACTAACATGATGTAAAAGGGCTGTTAAGTAATTATTTCAAAAGCAATTTGGTTTTAGTGCCAATGGATGTTCATGAATTTTCATGGAGGTTAAGCACACAGCAAGTAATACTTTGGAGCCAATGACAGCCTTAACATTTTGAAAAATAACTGCTCTTGTGTATGGGAAGTCTTGCTAAATGTTGTTGCATACAGATGGATGAATTAGGTTTCATGATATCAAGAAGGAAGACCCCCATAGAATGTAATCTCCTTGAGTACAGGGACTGTTTTGTTTTTTTCATTATACCCCCCAATACCTGGCACAGTGTCTAAAACATAGTAGACCCTTAATAAACTTTTGTGAAATTAAATTGAATTGAATATATTTCCATCCATAAAAGTACTCTAATTTTGTAGAATATTTTTCATTTTAATTAAAATAATACCATCACATTGCTGAATTTTTATGAATAAGGGAAAGAAATTCTTGTTGGCCCTGTTTCACAAATATTGTACTTCCCCTGGAACTGTGAAATAAAATCAATTGTTCACGAGTGAGATCTGCATATTCATCTAAACATTCTGCCTTTGATTTCTCAAGAAATTTGAGTCTTAAATTACACAGTGGACAGTAGGTAAGACTGGAAAGTAATCACAAAATCTAGGGAGCAAGCTTGTGGGTTACTGCTGTGGAAGTGAACCCTAATGGTTAGTGGCTGGATTCAGTAAGAACAGTGTTGTTTGTCCTTCATTTCAAAGAGAACCAATGACATCACAGGGTGATGCTTTGACTTGAATTGGATTTAAGTGAGGCAGAGTTACACAAATTTGTCAGTTTCACTCTTTCTTCCAGAATCATAGAAGTCCAGTGGCAAGATAAAAGTCAGAACAACTGGCAATGGCCTGAGATACAGTAGATGAACTCAATGTCTTTGATGTCTAACCAAGTTCTGAGTGTTCTATGGCTCCTGCTTCAGCTACCTTCATGGGTATTAGAACAAATTATTCTTGTCTACCTATTTCACCAGGGAATGTCTTCTCCTTGGAAGTAGACAGCCCCCTATGGTACCAACACCCTGACTCACCAATGGGTGAGTAATAACCAGTGGGGTTACCTTCAAACTGGTTTAACCATCTGCCAGATTGGTTTTACTGGGGTGTGGCCACTACCCTTGCTACAGCTTCTTGTAGCCACAGGTGGAACTTGAGTGGCAGGTGGACATCAAAAGTGAATAAGCAGCTCTAAAAGGGGCTCCATAAGCCCACATACCAGTGGTGTTAGTCCTTGAACATGCATTGTTTTTCACCACTATCATCAAAAACCTATTGCTAGACTTTTGTATATTGGGTGCTATCGTAGATGCTAGAGATGCAAAAAGGTATAACACAGAGTCTGTGCCTAGTAGAGATTTATGCTTTGGGCAGGGGGGAACAGGATATTTGCATTAAAGAGTGGATAAAAATAAAAGGTAATCCATGCTACATGCAAAAGGAGTATGATAGAAATTTAGAGAAAGGAAAGATCACCAAACACAGGGGAAATCAGAGAAAATTCTGAACTTAATAATGTTCTTGAACTGGACCTTTAAGGAAGGTAAGGATTTACATGATTTAAAAAAGTAGAGAAGGTATTAGGAACAGAGAACAAAAACTTCACACAGATTAGAGGTGGTACTGAGAATATACACTCAGAAAAAAGACAGGGGATGGAGATCAGTTTGTCCAGAATAGGGAATTTCACATCCTAGAAGGGATGTAGAGAATGCATCAGTGAAGGTCTCAAATGTAGGCTGAGTCTGAACTTTATCCCATAGGCAATAAGAACCTACTCAAAGTTTTTGAGCAACAGAGTGATAAGTTCAAAGTAGTATTTTAGGATGTCTAATTTGGACATGGCAAACACCAAACTATTGGGGTGGGGGAAGGTGGCAGGGAAAGGCCATATCTTCACAGACATAAAATGTCTAGTTGGTGATGTGTGAGTCATTTCAGAATCAGCTGTCTTTGTGCAGTCGGGTCATCAAATGATTAAAACAAAAGTAAAAATTAACACCAAATTAGGAGAAAAACAAAGCAAAATGATGCTATATGCAATTACAATTTCACCCTGACTTAAGCTGATCAGTCTAAAAGATGGGGCATAAATTAGAATGGATATTTACTCCAATTGGCGCCATTCCTTAGAGACATTTAACCAGTATAAAACAATTGCCAGCAATACTATAAAAGACTAAAAGAGTCCAGAACCCATCTCAGCAAGCAAACCCTTGAACTCATTGACAGAGAGGCCTGGAAGTCAATGGCAAAACATGTTTGAAATACAAGTTCATCTATGAAAGCATATCAACAGGAAAAGATTATGGAAAAGGGTGACAGAAGATTATGATGAGCCATATTGCCTCACAAAATAGTAAAAAAGCAATTGAAGAGAAAATGAGGAAGCATTGGAGTGGGATCCAAATAAGGCAGATGGTCTTAAGAGTATTTATAGGCAAAATTAGACAATAAATAGATATGAAATGGAATAGAACTACTATGCCTTCCATAGCATACTATTTTCTTCATCTATGACAATGAAACCCCCAGGCAAACAGCTCAGCAATCTATATTCTGAGGAGGTAGAAATAACAGTCAAGAAAAGGAATTCAGAAATGCTAACAAAATAAATACTATACACAACTCAGTTTAAAAGGTCAGCAGAGATCAATTTAAAAGTACCACAAAAGTGATGGGAGATACAAGGCAATAGCTAACAGTGATAGATGGATCAAGTGACAGATTTTGAGGATGGGGGAGACATAAGCATTTTTGTGGACAATAGGATTGCAACATGTAGATAGAGACTGAAGATAAGAGAGTTAGTAGGGATGGTAGAGGGGCAATCTGCTGGAGGAGATGGCATGAAATAGTGTGCATGTGTAATGGAAATGCAGATTTAAAGATCTTCTTCACCCATAGGCCATTTTGATTGGCTTAAGAGACTCAGAGAACCTTCCTTGATTTGAAAATATACTCTGCCTCCTAATAGGCTGAATGTGGTCACATGGAGCCTGTAGCAAGAAGTTTGGTTTTCAGGAATACCCACACCTTGTTGCTTTGTGATTGGACAGTGGGTCAAGAGGGCTGTGACATTCCCTGAGCCTGGAGAAGGCTATATAATCCCTGATGGGAGGCTTTGCTTTGGGGCTCACTTTAAGAAGTGTTGTGTGATTTGACCAGATGAGACTCTGGGCAGCTGTTGAGAGCCCCCGGCTTTGAAAATCCAGATGTTGATGCTTCCTCTCTGGTAACTGTGATTTGGTATTGATGTAATGGTTGAACAGTTTGGAAGCCTGTCTACTTGATCTGTTTGTTTCTCTGTTTTGAAACTTCTGTCTGTGTACTCTAAAGTTCGGGATGCTGACCTTTTTACCCTGAACTAGGTAAATGATATATGTTTGATTGATTAAAGTAAGCTTGTTAATCCATTTTGAGTTGCTTTCCTTTAGAAAAGCAGATCTAAGAACCTGTGTTGGCAGCCACCCTGGGGATGTTGGGGTGCTTCCTGCTACAGTATGGAGTGGGGTTTATGTTGACAAGAAGGCCCCCTTCATCATGTGAGACAGGAGTAAAGGTGGAGATTGTGATGGAAGACATCTGAGAGATTTAAGGTGAAAAGGTGAGAAGAGGAAACTCATAGAGAATGGCCTCAATATTTTCAGTGAAATATGAGGCAAGCTTCTCAACTCAGTGTAAGAAAGGGGAACCTATGGAAGACTTGAGGGATGAAAACAAGGAAAGTCTCTGTGGTGATTCAGATAGTAAGTCAATTAAAAAGGGGATTGTATTGCTGCAGTGAGGGCCCAGTGGAGATTACACAACAGAAATTTATAGTAGATCCAGTCAGCATGGTTTTATGATTTTCTCCAGTTTCATTTGGTTGTATATGAGTAGGAAGAAAGGCAACAAATCATGGGAGCAATTCAAGACTGAGGTTTGGCAGGGCAAGATTGTCTATAGGATAAGAGGCAAGGGATGATAATGTAGAGTTAAACTGGTTCATTGAGGGGTAAGGATAGGAAAAAATGAGAATATAGCCAATGCAAGGTGATAACCTGGGAAAGAACCAGGGTTGAACAACTGGAGCTCATGATAAGGACCAAGAATAGATTTGGGGATTTCAAGGCAGAGGGAGAGGTAGAATGACAATAGACTGTGATCAAATAAGGGAATTTTAGCATTCATGAATGTGGAAATGGAACATTGGTGGGTGATGGCATGCTCCAGATAATGACCACCTCTGTACGAAGATAAGGTGAGATGAAGGAAATTATTAAGTTGAGGAAATGGAAGCTAAGTCCACTCCCCTTTATGTTTGTAAGCAGTAGGGAAGTAGTCAATAGAAAGGAAGAGATTCAAGATAAGTGAGAGAGTAGGGATGATAGAGGAGGCAATCTCTGAGAGAAGATCCAATGAGAATGAGATAACTTGGGCATATAGAAGGTTTTGCATATAGAAGAGTCCTCTGGGCATATAGAAGAGTCCTCTTTCCCACAATAAAGTCTTTCACATGTGTAAAGATCATAGAAGATTCCGTGATAGATACAACCATGGACATAACTTTGTTCAATGATCTTGTGAGTATTAATATCAAGTGAAGCATAAAAGGAGAGAACATATTCCACAACTTCGTGAAGGACATCATATGCAAAGTACAAATGGAAGAAGAAATCTTACATGGTTCTTCAGATGTTCCCATTTATAGATGACAAGGTGCTGATTCATGTTTCAGATAAATGTTTGGAGAGTTTGAATTTTATTGATTGCATTGTGGCTCCCAGATCAGTGGAAGCACAGTGGTATCTCAAGAAAAATGAGTATAGTTAATTAGACAGTGGATGTAATTTAAGTGTATGTAATTTAGATTATGAGATGCAGGCGAATGGGCAGTCCATTGGATTTAGTCCCTCAATGGAAGTCCATATGATGAAAGGGTCCATAGAATGTAAGCTCCTTGGGCATAGGGACTGTAACATTTTTGTATCAGTATTCCCTATACATATGCCTGGCATGAAGTAGGGGTTTAATAAGTATTTGTTGATTGAGTAATTGATGAATGCTATAGCTAAACAACAAACTGAACCTAGGACTGAATAAGAGAACAACAGCAAGTTGGATAACATTTAGGAAATTACACATGATTTTCAGTTATGTCAATCTGTTTATTGCCTCCAAAGCCCATCTTTTTGACATGAATATTCTCCAGGTAATGTTCTATGCCTTTAAACAACACAAGTAGTCACAGAATCATATATTTAGAGCTAACAGGTGCTTCAGACATCATCTGGCCCAACCCCTCATTTCTGGATGAGGAACTGAGGCACATATAGTTATGTGACTAGCCAAAGGCCAAAATAGACAGCTCACAAGAGACTCAACGTGTAATAGTAAGATTTATTGTGGGTATATGGGCTATGGCATATTATTAATTACAATTTAATGTGCAAAATTTGACAAAAATCACTTGGCATATGTATAACTAGAAAAATAATTTGGATGCTAATGTAGCAAAAGCAAACTGAAGACCACCTCAAATGTTGAACTGCAAGCCATGGGGATTTATAGGAAGGCCTCCAACATATGGTATCTTTCTATATGAAAATTTTATGGAAAGGCATGGACAAGAATTGTACAGAATGAGAAAACACAGGATGAGCTATACTTTTGGAGAAGCTACTTTATACCTTTGGAGAAACTACTCACACTAATGAAGTCATCACAGATTCCCCCAAGTGAAGCTCAAGGGTGGTGTATGACTTGGCACCCTGTACCCCATTCTTATTCACCCAGCCTGCATTTATGCTTGAAGGTCTGGAATTTCCAGGATGGAATTTGGCCAAAGTCATGATCATACAGCCACAATTCATTTTCTTTTAGCACTCTAGGATTTACCCTACTGTGAGAAGAACACACCCCTATTAGTTGCTACTATAGCCCTTAAGCCCTGACTAGTGTATTTTCCATTTATACAAAATCAGTCACACAATAACATCATTGAATCTTAAACATTAAACCAAAAGGGAAAACCCATGTGCTTGGGGCAAGTGAACTGGATAGCATAAATTTCTTGATATCCTTGGTTTCTTTAGAGAACAATCTTCTCCTTTTGTCACCTGCTAGACAAAACTACGTCCCTGTTATCCACTCCCCTTCTGATCTTCACAGTTCTGCTGGGTAAAACTGATTCTCTACCACTCTCAGGCTGCTGAAACAGTGTCAAGTTCTTTTAGCACACCACCACTTTTGACAGGATTCTGAGAAAGTGTTACATTCTTTTAGCAAAATATATCAGCGTAGCTCAAAAGAGCTGCAAAGCCTATCTCTTCCTGTACCCTACACAATCTCAAGCTACAGAGGTCAGTAAAGGGAAACATGAATATCCCTAATAGGTTTCCAAATCTTCATAAAGAGTTTTAGATTTAAGGCAATATAGATGGAGATTGAGGCTTAACACAATATAAATCCAGACAGCCCCCCACATAACAGCAGAATTCAACTCCCCTAAAATCAGACTTTAGTAGTTACACAGCTTATCTGGCTTCATTTGGCTCTCTCAGCTGAGTCAGCCTTTCTCCAGCCATTCATTATTCTCTCAGAAAAGCAATGCCTCTTTTCCAATCTGCACAGCTCCCAGCAAAAGAGCTACAGAACCTGGCAGTCAGCTTAGCTCCTGTCATTTTCTGTCGTCTATCTTCTGTCCCCAGCTTTTCCTGTGCTCAGCTTTCTCTCCTCTATCTTCATCTGACCCTCTGCTCATGCTTCGAATCAAACAGCTCTCCTAAGCAGTCACCCATCTCTAATTTATTATGTGGAACACCAAAATCCACCTTGATATCAGGCATGATTACAATAATTCTTAAATGTTTCCCATGATCCTCGCACAATCATTTGATTTATAGTTTATTTCTATCTCTAACCCCAGCCAGAATTTAAAAAAAATTAAGCCAAAATGAAGAAGCACCACAAAGGCAACAAGTGAGGGAGAAATGAAAGGAGAATGTGAAAGAAGAGGTCAAAGAAAGCACAATGGGAGGGCTGAGCTGTAGCAGAGAAGAAATTAATTGAGGGCTATTGGGCCCCTACAGGCATCTCAAAGACTCAGGCTGAAGCTACCAGTTGCAGCTACCTCTTCAAGGAATAAGGGAAATTCCAAAGGAAAAGTCTTCCCTGTCCTCTACCTTCCTTTCCTCTGGCTATCTAATGATAGACTTTGCAATGTTTTACTTACTCACTTCTTTTTCCTAAATGATTCCTACATTTTGATTTTTATCTTCATCATAAAGAAACTATGGGTTAGCTAGAGATAAACAAAAAAATTAAATTAGGACAGAGAGCCACATGTCTGTCTGAATGTCAGGAATTTTCCTAACATAGCCTAGAGGCTATGAGCTACTATGTAGTAATAACTTCTCTCTTCTGATACAAACTTCATAAATAGAGAGAGGGATCATATAGACTTGAGATTCATGATATTGTCCCCTGAACTAAAAACTGACCTAAATGTTATAACACAGTATGGTGATTAAATCTCCAAAGTGGATATAATTCCTACTATTTTTATTTTAAGATAGAACAGCATCTTTCTTTAGTAAACTTAAATGCTTGTTTATAGATAATTAATACTTTAACTGTGGTTCTAGGTAGAAAGAGAATTAGAAAAACTTTAAACAAATGTATTAGAAGCCAATGACAACTGAAGATACTTAAATGCACCCATGATTTCATTGCTCCAAAGCTCTCTTCTGGTGCAGATCACAATCCCTCCATATCTTCCTCCAAAGTTGTCTTTCCATGTACTGTCACAACACGCTAGACATCTTCAGATCCTGGCAAATGAAGATCAGTCAAAAGTGAAGCAAAAACATCTCTGAAATGACACAACACAGCAGCACAAATGGAAGATTTATATACAATTTATCCTAAATGCACCTTTTGCATCAATTTCACTCAACTAGTATTTAGCAGTCATCTACCATGTGTTGGTTCCTTGGCTAGGCATTGAAGAGACAAAGATGAAAATAAAACAATCCAGGGCATCAAGGCAGCTCAGTGAATAGAGCACTGGCTCTGGAGTCAGGAGGACCTGAGTTCAAATTCCGCCTCAGACACTTAACACTTACTAGCTGTGTGACCTTGGGCAAGTCACTTAACCCCAATTGCCCCGCTCCTCCCTCCAAAAAAAACCAAAAACAAAACAAAACAATCCCTGATCTCAAAGAGTTTATGATCTACCAAGAAGATGCATTAGGTACAAAGGTAAGCATAATTCAAGGTAATCTGAAAAGGGAGAGAGCTCCAGAAATTTGAGGGATCAGGAAAGGCTTCAGAGAAGGAATAGTTCCTCTGTTGATGATTCAATACTCAAAAAAATATTGAAGTGTAACCAATGGTCCAGAACCCCAGCTGAGGATTAACACTGGTTTTGGATTTATACAATCTTAGGATAACTTTTACTTTATTAAGTTGGGATTTACAGTCATAGACAGGATTTTCTACATATCAGTCTTTTGTTTGTTCTCCTACCTAGGGTTTCCCTTGGGAAGATGAGACTTTGGCTGATGTTTGGGTGTCAAGAAAAAAATATGTGAAAGGGCCACTAGATCCTATGTAAAACTCAGGCCAATAATATATATGAAAAAGAGGGCACATACATACATACATACATACATACATACATAAATACAAAGACTAATATAGGAGCCCATAAATAATCAATACCACTTTCCTTCCTGCTGTAGAGAAGCCTTCCCTGTATTCTAAAAGACATTCACACAAAGAGATTTCAGATCAATCTTAAATTTCCACAATAATGCCTGCAATATTCAAACCTCAGTGTCCACAATCTGGATATGACTTGTGTGACTGTTCAGCTTCTCATGAAGTCAGTAGAAGGCAGAACAGAAATATATCTACCTCTTTAGCTGCATTTAAGGTGTTCCTCCCTACTAGGGCAACAGCTGCATCTTACACAGAGTCACACTGAACCAAAGGTCCGTGTTCAGTAGGGGCAGCACGGGCTACCGAACATCTAAGTCATGACATACTCAATGAGATATCAAATGGTTTCTTTTTTAAAGGAAGTTTGAGGAAGGTTAAAGTTAAAGATTTAAAGAACAGAGCTATTCATTTACAAACTAATTTCTCTTATTCATGAATGTATGCCATGAAGTTCAATTTTTGACGAGATATTTACAAATTTCACCTAGTTTAGTTAAGGACTGCTTCAGCAAAAATGACAGCAATTGGCTGCAGGACATTTTATTGTTGTTTGAGCAGAATCCAGGAATCTTAATGGGGCATTCCTATTAATAAAGTACTCAGCCACATCAAGATTCTCTAGGGGGTGATGTTCCATCAAATCATAGTAACTGTTTCCTTGGGTGAATGGACTAGATGATCTCTTTTGTGAGAAAGCTGAATGGTAAGGTGATAACTCTAATTTGCTTATATGAAGTATCAGCAGTTAAGTAAAAACCCAATTCTCAAAATCTCTCCCAAGAAGAATTAATTAAAGCTAAAAAGCCACCTATGGGATTGACTGGTACCACTAGGCATGATTTTAGCTTAATTTCAAGGAAAAATCACATTTATCTTAAGTAATATTTATAGGACCATTGTACTAAATATCTAAGCTGATTTCCTTGTTTGGGGGACTGTGAAATTTTCCTGCCTCTACACTCACATATTCTCTACAGAATGTGTGGTATACAAGGAAAATACATTGTTAAAACCACATTTAAACTATAACTAGTGGTACCAGTGGAACAATAGGCTCAGATCATTTTTTTCAAGGAGAGGGAATAATCTCATTTTCAAAAAAAATTTATTGATGACATTATTTTTTACATCACATTCATTTCTAAGTCTCTCTCTCTCTCTCTCTGTCTTCCCCTCTAGAGATCCCTCCCTCAAAATAAATATTTTTAAAAATAGAAAAGAAGTCTAGCAAAACCCATGAATAAATCAATATGCCTGATAAATACAGTATTTCACATTCATGTTCACCCCACCTGTACAGAGAAGAGAGGGAGATGCATTTTTTTAGTTTTTCTCCAGGACCAAGGTTGGTCATTATGATTACATGGTATTTAATTTTGTTTTATTGTTCTTTCCATTTAATTGTTCTAGTCATTGTGTTGTGTCTTCTTTACTCTGAGTCAGTTCATATAAATCTTCTTGTGTTTCTTGGAATTTTTCATATGCATCATTTCTTACTGCATAGCAAACTTTTATTGCATTCACATGCCACAACTCAAATAATCATTCTCTCATCAATTGGTACATATTTTATTTCCACTTCTTTGCTACTACTTTGATACTATTTCCATGACTATTTCAACTACCAAAGAGATTCTTTATAGAGGCAGACAAAATTATCTGGAACAATCTAGGGTCTTGAGGGAATTAACAATAAACAAACAAAAAAGATCATTTCTAAAAGGTTATGACACTATAGTTGGCTTTTACTCACACCTAGAAACTTAGGAAATATACCCTGACAGGCAGCTCAGGACCCCACCTGACTCTGGAATGCAAGTACTCCACTTCAAGTCATCATTCATTCACTGAATATATATTTCTTAAGCATCTGCTACAAGCAAGGTAATGAAGTATATACAATGATGAATGATGGGATCTCTCTCCTCAAGGCACTTACCAGTGAATACAAAAATACACAAATTAGCATAAAATTGAAAGTTGAAGGAAGGAGAGATCTTTTTAAGTTATACATGGTGGGGGCAGCTAGGTAGTGCAGGGAATAGAGCACCGGCCCTGAAGTCAGGAGAACCTGAGTTCAAATCCGACCCCAGACACTTAATACAAAAATCTAGTCATGTGACCTTGGGCAAGTCACCTAACCCCAATTGCCCTGCCTTCCCCCCTCCAAAAAGATATATATATAAAGTTATACATGGTGGTATAGAATTAGGGGAGGCTTCATGGAGAAGGCATCTTTTAAGCTGGATCTTAAAGATTAGTGGGACATTAATAGGCAGTAATGGGGCAATTTACAAAATGCTTTTGTACCTTATAAAAAATATCATGATAAAAGCTTTGGTAATAATAAAGGAGATATTCTGAGAACAATGAAGTGTGTTTGTAAGGAAGATATCTAGATAAATCTAAAAAAGTAGGTTAGAGGTAGATTATAGACAACCCTGAGTGTCAGTCTAAGGACCTTATCCCATCAGCAACTGGAAAACATAGAAGGTTTTTGAGTGAATATGCATTATAAAGAATAATCTGAGTGTTATAGCATATAAGGTTAGGAGTGAGGAAATGTTGAAGGCCAAATGATAGTTGACAGCATTCCAGGTGAATCATAAAGGCCTTATAGCTAAGATGGTAGTGGTGGTAATGGAAAAGAAAGGATAGATTTGAGAAAGTATGATGATACAGTATTGGCAGGACGTACTGACTGATTGAATGAAGGGAGGTAAGGGAGAAGAAATCTTACTTTGAAGTTCTGAATGTGGCTAACTGGGAAAATCATGAGGCTATGAAGAGAAATAGTGATATCTGTGACCTCTTTGCAGCTTCTGATACAGCTGACCACCTCCTCCTTTCTTCCCTTGGTTTCTATAGCACTGCTCTCTCTCTTTTTCTCCTCCTGCATATTTTCCTAGCTTATTATCCATCATGCATCATCAACCCACTGTTTCACCTTATGTATATCTAAAGGCTTTGTCCTAGATATTCTTTTCTCCTTTCTCTACAATCTCTTTCTTAATGATCTCATCTGCTCCCATGGATTCAATCATTATTTTATGCAAATGAACTCTAAACTCTATCCTGAACTCAAGCTCCATATCATGCTGGTGCCTGCTGGACATCTTCACTTATGACATTACTCTCTCAGTCAATAAAATAAGCATTTATTCAAGGCTTATTATAGGCTAAATATTATCCTAGATACTGTGGCTACGAAGACCAAAATAAAACATCTTTTAACCCCAGTGATCCTGGGTCCATAGACTTCTGGACTGATGTACATTACCTTATCTTATCAGAACCCAGGCTCACAACATCATTTCACAGATATCTTCATACCATGATATGGTTATAATAGGTTTCAAAATTCCAGTGAACTCAATCCATTTTTCCTTTTGCTATTTGCAAAATGAGGAGCAGCATGCATGAAGGTTCATGGCCCCAGCTGCCCTTGTCACTATCCCAGATGAAGTAGTGAGCTACTGTAATCTTGGAAGAAGTTGGAGGAGACATAGACCTCAAATAAGATGAGACTGTGGTTTCATAGTCTAAATGGAGGATTGGACAAATCCTAAGGACCCAGTCCTTCTCGATAGGTTATAAAGAACATGTGCAATATTCCCTGCCTAGTTCTATCCCAACACAGGGAGGTTTGTGAAGCTTTCTTCTAGCAATGAGCGACTAAGGAACCAGTGTTATGGAGGCCAAGAGTCTTCTGGTTGCCAGATAACCTGTAAGGAATGATGCTGGCTGGGGATGAGCTTGAACTAACTGCATTAAAAAAAATGTGGGCTGGGGTAGAAACAGCACGTCCAAGGTGCTCTCCTCCCAGATCACCTCCAAACCACATAAAAGGGGACTCTGAACAACTTCTGGGGCCCCAGCACCCACAGAACAACACAGAGAAGCTAACCTCCTGCTGAGGACAGCCCAGCAGCCCTGCAGGGAGTGGCCAGCACAGTGCTCTGAGAGCAGGCAGCACAGTGTGCTGGGAACCAATAGCAACACTCTGGGAGCCTAGCCCAGGTCCTTGTCTTGGTTTTAGCCCCAGGGCAGCCAGGCCAGCAACCAGCCCAAGGGACCCCAGAACACCAGGAGCTGTGGCAATTTCAGAATTATCAAGACAGACATGCCTAGGACAAAGTGAGAGGTTAGTGCCCTATGGACTTTGGGACCAGTATTTGGGGAACACGACGGCTTCCTCCCCTGGGGGCTAGAAGCTGCTGAGGAGACACCCCATTTTGCAGTTTCAGCAGCAGCTCCAGCTCCTGGCCTGCGAACTGTAGGGAGATCCAGCAATCAGTCTTAGGGGTTAATCACTCTTTCTTTAACCAGCTTGGATCTGGATTGTGATCTGGGAGAGAGGTTGTGGGGCAGGTATCCAACTTGCCAGAACCAGAAGTTGTGAAGACCCCAACATTCAGGACAGAAGCTCCCCTGGCAGAGTCCTACTGTGGCAACAAGCCCAAAAGTCAAGTAATTAAGTGGCAACATGCCTAGGCAAAGGAAACAAAATAAACAGAAAAATGCAACATTAGACTCCTATTTGGGTGGCAAAGAGGATTGAAGCATAGAACAGGAAGAGGACTGTGAGGTCAGAAATCCTGCTCCAAAAGCCCCAAAGGAAAATATGAGCAGGTTACAGGTCATAGAGGACCTTAAGAAGGACTTTAACAATCAAATAAGAGAAGTGGAGGAAAAATTGGGAAGAGAAATGAGAAAGATGCAGGAAAAGTATGAAATGAGGGTCAACAGCCTGAACGAGGAAAATAACACCTTAAAAAATGGACTGACAAAGGAGGCCCAAAAGGGCAATGAGGAGAAGAATGCCTTAAAAAACCAAATTTGCCAGATGGAAAAAGAATGTCAAAAGCTCACCGAGGAGATTCATTCCTTCAGTTAGACTGGAGCAAATGGAAGCTAGTGACTTTATGAGAAATCAAGATGCTGTTTAACAGATCCAAACAAATGAAAGAATAGAAGGCAATGTGAAATATCTCATGGGAAAAACCACTGACCTGGAAAATAGATCCAGGAGAGATAATTTAATAATTATTGGACTACCTGAAAGCCATGATCAAAGAAAGAACATAGAAATTCTCAAGAAATTCTTCAAGGAAAACTGCCCTGATGTATTAGACCCAGAGGGCAAAATAGAGGTTGAAAGAATCCACCGATCACCTCCTGAAAAAGATCCCCAAAAGAAAACTCCCAGGAATATTATAGCCAGGTTCCAGAATTCCAAGATCAAGGAGAAGATACTACAAGCAGCCAGGAAGAAACAATTTCAATATTGTGGAAACACAATCAGAATAGCACAGGAATAGCAGCTTCTACACTGAGGGATTGAAGAGCATGGAGTATGACATTCCAGAGGGCAAAAGAGCTGGGATTGAAGCCAAGGGTCACCTACCCAGCAAAACTGAGTATTTTGTTTCAGGGGAAAATATGGTCATTCAGTGGAATAGAGGACTTTCAAGCATTCTTGAGGAAAAAACCAGAGTTGAATAGAAAATTTGCCATTCAGACACAAGAAGCAAGAGATGCCTGAGAAGGTAATCAGGGAAAAGAAATCAAAAGGAACTTATCAACTATTTACATTCCTACATGGAAAAACAATAACTGTGACTGATGAAACCTTTCTCAGTATGAAAATAATGGAAGAAGGGTGTATGGGCATATGAATACATATGTGAATATGTGTATATATGTTTACAGGTATACATGGATAGAGGGCATAGGTTGAATTTGTTGGGAAGGGATGATACTTAAGGGGTGAAATTGTGAGGTGAGAGAGGAAAGTGGCAAGAAGAGATGAGGAGAGACAGGGTAGGGTAAACTATCTCATGTAGAAGAAGCTAGGGGAAGTGGCTGCAGGGGAGGGGAAGAACAGGAAGGCAAAAAGGCAAAACCATATTCTCACTGAATTTGGTTCAGGGAGAGAATGACATACATACTAAATGGGATATCTCACCCTGCAGGAGAGTAGGGGGAAGGGGGATGACAGGGGGGATGATGGAGGGGAGGCTATTCTGGGGGGAGGGGAGGTTGGAAGTACCCACTATCAAAGAGGGACAGGATCAAAGTAGGGAATGGATCAGGTCGGGGGTGGGATGTGTGGGAGGGAATTATAAGCAGCCTTTTACAATATATCTACCATGGTAATGTTTTGCATAGCTATACATGTACAACACATACTGAATTACTTATCTTCCCAGAGGGAATGGGTGAAAAGGGAGGAAGGGAATGGATCTGAAATTCGAGGTCTTAAAATTAAATGTTCCAAATATATATAAATACTATTATTAATACTATTTTGAATGTAATTGGGAAATAAGATGTGCAGGCATTGGGGCACAGAGATTCACCTTGCCCTAATGGTAAAGTTGAAGGGGCTAAGGGAGAAGATATGGGAGAGAGCAGATTGGATGAGGGGATATCTTGTGGGACTGCTATTCTGGGATGGTGGGTAGGGGAAAATGGGGAAAGAATTGTAACTCAAAATCTGGCAGAAATGAATAATGTAAACCAGAAGTTAATAAAGCATTTGTTTAAAAAATGTGGGCTAATGAAGTTATTCTTTCCCTTCTGTTGTGGTTCTGGAGAGAGGAAAAAGAGTTCTGTGAGCTCTTGGGTATCTGCATGGGGGAATGGGGAAAAAAAGAACTGTGCACACTACCCCTATTTATTTCTTCTCTTCAGAATTTATTTTTTTCTCAATCTTACACGAATGAGAAGCTAGAGACATAACAAAGGCTAGAAGAGGCAATGGAGGAATTCTCAGCAGCCAGACTCTGTAGCAAAGATAACTGAAGTAGGTATTGTTAGTAGCCCAGTCCAGGGAGGAACATGTGTAGCAATCAAGCAATCTGCTTGGCCTGGCCTGGTAGTCAATTAATATTAGCCAAAACACTTGATTCAGAAAAGTGCCAGTCCACCTAAGCAAGGGAGTGACATTCAATGATAGGTGATGCCTTGCCTAAAGCAAAATGGGTGGAACCTCTGAGAAGGGGAAAAGTACTCCCAGGATCAGAAATCCTAAGGTAGCCCTGGGCCTTACATGTTTCCTAAAGATACGTCTCAAGGAGGTGGAGCCAAAATGGTGATGATGGCATAGAAGCAGGAAAACTCCATATGCCCCCTCTATAATCACCTCAAATACCTATAAAAATGACTCTAAACAAACTTTAAGGCTACAGAACCCACAAAGTGACAGAGAGAAATAAACTTCCCAATGAAGACAGCCTGACAGGCTGACAGGAAGGGTCCATCACAGCCTGTTGGGAGCCGAGCCCAGCCCCACGTGAGTCCGCAGGGGGGGATAATTTAAAAATTATTGCACTACCTAAAATTTTAGCCTCAGGGCTGCCATGACCAACCCTGGCTGGAGGTTCTTTAGGAGAGTGGATCATCAGCAACTGTGATGGTTTCCAGAATTATCAACCCATAAATGCCAAAGACAAAGTGAGAGTTCAGTGTAAACTTTGTGGGAACAGAGGGTCTGGGAGAGTGGTCCAGCTCTCCTCTCTGGAAGCAGAGTTCTACTATGGAAAAAAGCTCAAAAGTCAAATAATCAAGTGGCAACATGTGCAAGCAAAGGAATCAAAGCAAGCAGAGCAATCTGACTTTGGATTCCCTTTTTGGGGTACAAATAGGATCAAAGCATGGAACAGGAGGAAGACAGTGAAGTCAGAACTCCTTCACTAAAAGCTTCCAAGAAAAATAAGAACTGGTTAGAGGCCATAGAGGAGCTTAAGAAGGATTTTGAAAACTAAATAAGAGAAGTAGAGGAAAAATTGTGAAGAGAAATGAGAATGATGCAAGAAAATCATGAAAAGAGAGTCAATAATCTGCTGAAGAAGATAACACCTTAAAAAAATAGACTAACTAAGGGGATGGCTAGGTGGCACAGTGAGCAGAGTGCTGGCCCTGGAGTCAGAAGGACCTGAGTTTCAGATCCAGCCTCAGACACTTAATACAAACAAAAACCTAGCTGTGTGACCTTGGGCAAACTTAACCCCAACTGCCCTCCAAAAAGCAATAAAAAAAAATAGACTAACTCAAATGGCAAAAGAGGCTCAAAAAGCCAATGAGGAGAAAAATGCCTTAAAAAGCTGAATTTGCCAGATGGAAAAAGAATTTCAAAAGCTCACTGAAGAGAATCATTCCTTCAGAATTAGCAAATGGAAACTAGTGACTTTATGAGAAATCAAGATACTATTAAACAGATCCAAACAAATGAAAAAATACAAGACAATGTGAAATAATCTCATTGGGAAAACCACTCACCTGGAAAATAGATCCAGGAGAGATAATTTAAAAATTATTGCACTACCTAAAAGCCATGATCAAAAAAAAGAACCCAGAAATCATCCTTCAAGAAATTATCAAGGAAAATTGCCCTGATGTTTTAGAACCAGAGGGCAAAATAGAGGTTGAAAGAATCCACAGATCACCTCTTGAAAAAGATCCTCAAAAGAAAACTCCTAGGAATATTATAGCCAGGTTCCAGGATTCCCAGATCAAGGAGAAAATATTACAAGCTGCCAAGAAGAAACAATTTGAATATTGTGGAAACACAATCAGGATAGCACAGGATCTGGCAGCTTCTACACTGAGGGATTGAAGGGCTTGGAATATGATATTCCGGAGGTCAAAGGAGCTAGGACTAAAATCAAGAATCACCCACCCAAACTGGAATACAGTATGGCAGAAACTGGGCATAGATCACTATCTAACACCATATACCAAAATTAAGTCTAAATGGGTGCATGATCTAGGTGTAAAGGATGATACTGTAAGCAATTTGGGAAAGCAAGGAATAGTTTACCTGACAGATCTGTGGAGAGGGGAAGATTTTAGGACCAAACAAAAATTAGAGAGCATTATAAAATGCAAAATGGATAATTTTGATTACATTAAATTGAAAAGCTTCTGTACAAACAAAGCCAATGTAACCAAGATCAAGAGGGAGGTGGGAAATTGGGAAAGAATTTTTACAACTTGTGTCTCTGATAAAGGACTCATCTCTAAAATTTATAGAGAACTGAGCCAAATCTATATGAATACAAGTCATTCCCCAATTGAGAAATGGTCAAAGGATATGAATAGGAAGTTTTCAGAGAAAGAAATTAAAGATATCTATAAGCATATGAAGAAATGCTCTAAATCACTATTAATTAGAGAAATGCAAATCAAAACAACTCTGAGATACCACATCTCTCAGTCAGATTGGCTAAGATGACAAAACAAGAAAGTGACAAATGCTGGAGAGGATGTGGACAAATTGGAACACTAATACATTGCTGGTGGAGTTGTGAACTTATCCAACCATTCTGGAGAGCAATCTGGAATTATGCCCAAAGGATTATAAATAATTTCATACCCTTTGACCCAGCCATACCACTTCTAGGGTTATATCCCAAAGAGATCATAGAAGTGGGAGGAAGACCCATATGTACAAAAATATTTTTAGCAGCCCTTTTTGTGGTTGCAAAGAATTGGAAACTAAAGGGGTGCCCATCAATTGGGGAATGGCTAAACAAGTTGTGGTATATGAATGTAATGGAATATTATTGTGCTATAAGAAACGAGGAGGTGACGGATTTCATAATTACCTGGAGAGACTTATACAAACTGATGCTGAGCGAGAAGAGTAGAATCAGAAGAAATTTGTATACAATCACAGACATACCATATCTGTGACGACCAACTATGACAGACTGGACTCTTTTCAGCAATGCAGTGATATAAGTTAATCCCGAATGACTCAAGAAAGTGAGAAATGCGCCATCCAGAGATATAACTAGAAAGAACTGAGCCTGAATCCTGATGGAAGCAAACTAAATGATCTTGTTCTTCTCATTGTTTGGTTTTACTTCTTCCTTACCATCTTTCATCCCACCTAGTACAATATGCCTTTGTAATTGGAATAATGTTTAATATGAATGCATTTGCAGACCCTATACTGTACTATATGCTGTCATGAGGGGAGGGGGAGGGAAGTAAAGGAAATTTGAAAATCAAAAAAAAAAAAAAGATTCCTTTATTTCTGTCAAGGAAAAAAAAAAAAAGAATCACCCACCCAGCAAAACTATCTTGTTTCAGGGGAAAATATGGTCATTCAATGAAACTGAGAACTTTCAAGCATTCTTGATGGAAAAACCAGAGTTGAATAGAAAATTTGACATTCAGATACAAGAAGCAATGGAAGCATGAGAAGGTAAACAGGGAAAAGAAATCATAAGGAACTTATCAAAGTCAAACTATTTACATTCCTACATGGAAAAATGATAATTGTTACTTAGAAAACTTTTCTCAGTATGAGAATAGTTGAAAGGAATATAAATGTATATATATATATAATATATATATATATATTATATATATGTGTGTGTGTGTGTGTATATATGTATACATACATATATATGTCTATATAGGAGGGCATATGGGCATATGAATACATATGTGAGTGTGTGTATATATGTGTACAGGTATTCATAGACAGAGGGCACAGGACCAATTGAATAGGAAGGGATGATACTTAAAAGGTGAAATTGAGAGGTGAGAGAGGAATATAATGAGAGGTGATGAGGAGAAACAGAATGGGACAAATTATCTCATTTAAAGAGGCAAGAGAAAACTGTTACAATGGAGGGGAAGAACAGGAAGGCAAAAGGGAATGAG
This sequence comes from Gymnobelideus leadbeateri, assembly GCA_011680675.1. Lineage (NCBI taxonomy): Eukaryota > Metazoa > Chordata > Mammalia > Diprotodontia > Petauridae > Gymnobelideus > Gymnobelideus leadbeateri. Next base: position 50,807 of record WOXC01010606.1, on the reverse strand, counting down.
TCAACCTTACACTCATTGAATCTGGCTTAGGGAGGGAATGACATACACACTAAATAGGGTATCTTGCCCTACAGGAGAGTAGGGGGGAAGGGGATGAAAGGGGGGATAATGAAAGGGAGGGCAGGTTGGGGACAGGGAAGTTGGAAGCACACACTTTTGAAAAGGGACAGGATCGAAGTAAAGAATAGAACAAGTGGGGAGTGGGATGGGATGGACGGAAATATAGTCAGTCTTTCACAGTATATCCACTATGGAAATGTTTTGCATAGCTACACATGTACAACCTATATTGAATTGCTTCTCTTCCCAGTAAGAGTGGGTGATGAGGAAGGTAGGGTAAGAATCTGGAATTCGAAGTTTTAAAATCAAATGGCTAAAAAAATATATCATTATTTTTTTACATGCAACTGGGAAATAAGATATACAGGCACTGAGGTACAGAGATCCATCTTGCCCTACTGGAAAGTCAAAAGTGGGATGGGGAGGATATAGGAGAGAGCAGATTGGGGGAGGGAATATACAGTGGGATCACCGTTTTGGGGTGGTGGGTAGGGGAAAGGGGAGAAAATTTTAACTCAAAATCTTGTGGAAATGAATGATGTAAACTAAAAATAAACATAAAATTTAATTTAAAATAAAAATAAAGATTCATCTTACTATCTTTGTAGATTAATTTTGAACCCACTCTCCCAAGGACCTAGAGTGTGCAGAGGGACAGCATGCCCCCAGTTAAATAGATGTTTTTGGTAACATCTCTTTTTCCTTTCTATTTTCTGTAAATATGCTTCTGTTTTCAACCAGTTGATTGATATGGGGGAAGGATCATACTGGTTGGGAAATAATGAGTGATAATACTAGTCCCTGTCAATACTAGTCCCCATTCAAAGTTGCCTGATGATATCACCCTGAGAGAAGCAGTCAACTGATCTCTGGGGATCCATTCTACCAATATGAATAGGTGTTGAACAATTGAGATGAGAGAGGGTACTAAATGGTACCATTTCAAAATAATGGTGCATCTCATTAATGTTTGTGAAGTATGCTTTTTGTATTGAATGGAAGATGATATTACCAATAGTAGATAACCATAGTCCAAGACAGGCTGAGAAGACATATGTGCAGTGAACAAGCCTTTTGACGATATACACACAGAAAGACAGGCTGGTATATTAAGGATGGAACCACTATTTCTGACAAACAGCATACCTTGTTTTTGATACTTCCAGACTATTCCTGTTCTACTTTGCAGAAGGACAGCTGCCATGGTGAAAGATAAAGGAGAGTGAAGGAGTGTGGAGAGGTAAAATGACTTGTCTTGTTTACTTCAGAAGCAAAGCAGAGCATTTAATTTTTCATAAAAGGAAGTGCATGGCACCTTGGATTGGCAACATATTTTATCCTAAACAAGTAAAGCTGTTTATGAAGGCAGCAAAGTCTTTAAGGGTGATAGTCGTGCTAAGCTTGTCTTGTCTTTTTGTCTCAGCTGTTCATTTAGCAATCGTCATTTACTCACTTTTATTTTAGTTGTCTTCTCTTGCATATAGTTTCTAGCTCAAAAATAGGTTGGTTGCAAAAGTTTATTTGTAACTTGGGACATATTTTTTCATGAAAGCAACATTATAAATAGTGGTCACAGTCTTAGACTGTTCCGCAAAAGTCTTTTTCACTCATAATGTATCTAGACTGTTTTTAGTGTATTGAGAAGTATAATGGAAAGAAGGCTAGATTTGAAATCACAGGACCTGAGTTCTGTACAAGCAAGCACCCCAGCATCCCCAGAGTGGCTGCCAACACAAGTTCTTAGATCTGCTTTTCTAAAGAAAAGCAACTCAAAATGGGTTAACAAGCTTACTTTAATCAATCAAACATATATCGTTTACCTAGTTCAGGAGAAAAAGGTCAGCACCCTGTACTTCAAAGTATACAGATAGAACTTATAAGACAGAGAAACAAACAAATCAAGCAGTCTTCCAAACTGTCCAACCATTACATCAATACCAAATCACAGTTACCAGAGAGGGAAGCATCAACATCTGGGTTTTCAAAGTCAGGGGCTCTCAATGGCTGCCCAGAGTCTTATCTGGTCAAATCACACAACACTTCTCAAAGTGAGCCCCAAAGCAAAGCCTCACATCAGGGATTATATAGCCTTCTCCTGGGTCAGAGAATGTAATCACCCTCTTGACCCACTGCCCAATCACACAGCATCAACGTGTAGGCATTCCTGAAAAACAAGCCTCCCAACCACAGGCACCAAGTGCACTTAACCTAGGGGCAGGGAAGATCTTTAAATTTGCATTTCCATTACAAGTTCAAATCACAGTTCTATGGCTTACCACCTATGTAACCTAGAATAAGTCACAAATCTCTGAATCTATTCCATTACCTTTAAAATGACATAGCTAAATTATGTGGCCACTAAGGTCTCTTTCAGTTCTAAGGAGATCCCTCCACAGGAGGAATCAAGCTTTGGAATCAGAGAAACTGGGTTCAAAACCTGCTTCAGTCACTGCCTATGTCACCTTGGGCAAGTCATTTCTCCTCTCTATGCCTGTTTTCTTGTAAAATGACAGTGTTAGATTAGATTACTTCTAAGGACCTTTCTTGCTAGTTCTAAATCTAAATTATCCTTTGGTCATAGAAGTCTGCCTCTGGTGGAAAGTGACTGAGTTCATGAAGGAGATTCAAGTGAGGAGGGGATGACTTCTAGGAATAAAGCCAGACTGTGTAGAGACACATAAGTGGGATATGGAATATCATTTACAAAAAGAGCGAATTGGTCCATTTGACTAGCCTGGAGTCTTTCGAGCTTCTTGATCAGGGGAGAAACAGTAAGTTTTAGGAGTATTAATGGGATTCTGGGGAGAGACTGGATTAGGTTTGGGAGAGATTAATTAGGCAGGACCCAATGAACATTTGATTATCAGGATTTCTTGTTGCTCAGCTGTTTCAGTTGTGTTCAACTCTTTGTGACCCCATTTGGGGTTTTCTTGGTGAAGATGCTGGGGTAGTTTGCCATTTCCTTCTCCAGCTCATTTTGTAGATGAGGATACTGAGGTAAAGAGGGTAAAGTGACTTGCCCAGGGTCATACAGCTAGTAAGTGTCTGAGGCCAGATTTGAACTCACAAAGATGAGTCTTCCTGACTTTAGACCCAGCATTCAATCCACTGTGCCATCTAGCTGTCTCCTTATTAGTAGTACTGAATCCTTAACAAAAAGGATTGGGTTCAATGAATCTCTAAGGCCTCTTCTAGCTCTAAATCCTGGGATTTAATTTTTTTAACTAGGAAAGCTCTTTTTGCTAGTGGCAGTTAGAGAAGGGGTTTGTAAGATAAGAAATCAAAGGAGAAGACATTGTTTGGCCTTGCATATTGATTCCAGCACACAACAGAAGGTATCAAGAAATAAGTTTACAAACCTGGGTCATGATACAGAGATAACAAAGGGAAAAAAATAAAGGTGCTCCACTCTTCTACCATCCATAAACTCCTCCAGCCATGCCCCTAAAGTCGATGCTTCCTCTGCTGCTACATAAGGCTTATGCATTTTTGTGGTTTATTTTCTTTTCTCTGCGTTAATATGGAAATGTTTACCCAAATGAACCTTTTTCTATTTAATGATACAGAAAAAATCAGTACAGGTGATGCATAATTTCAAAAGATATGGATTCAGAAAAGACTAATTACACAGGACATAAAGTAAATGGCTCATTTGTAGCCAAAATGAGGAAGGCTATTTCTCAGCTCTTGTGTACTTCATCTCTTATTTGACAAATGGAATAAACTAAGTTTTTATTAATGCGTTGGCCTGATCATGACTATATTTTGGCACACACAAGCTTGCTTTTAAGCTTTTGTGCTGGGAAACCTCTTTGCAAGGATTATGCTTCAGATTAATAAAAGATGACTGGATTTCAGCACCATTTCCCTTGCAAGTCAGAATAGAGCACAAATCTTACTGCAGTGTAACAAAGCTCCTTATGGGCTAGACTCTCATTTCAACATCAACTGAGATAGCTCCACTGAACACTTCAGAACACAGTGAAATTGTTTCTTAAAACAGAAAAAGAAAGTGAATTTGAAGTGATCGTGTCAGATTTAACAAAAGTCAGTCCACAGACCTCTATCTCTTCACAACAAGTATAAGGAAGTATTATTTAGTGGTTCAAATAGACTAGAGGTAAATGGCCTAGATTTTCCCCTACAAGAAGGACATCCCTCTCCATTCATGCAAGAAAAATTACTGAACCGTTATTGTGTGCAAGACACTGAAAGCAATACAAAGGTGAAGATATAGTTCCTGACCTCAAGAAACTTACAGTCTAATAGAGGAAAGAGGATATGGTAGAATATAATCTCTTTGAAGACAGGGACTGGTTTCATTTTTGGTTTTGTATCCTCATCACTTGGCATGTAACAGGTGCTTAACAAATGATTAATTGAATATATGTGTATATATGCATACATATATGCATATATATACATCATTTGTTTCTACATTTCAATTCTACATACACATATTATATGTATATATGCATAAATATATGCATATATACATATAATATGTGTATGTAGAATCGAAATTAGAGTATGATAAATGCATAATATAGGTGCAATGTTCTGTGAAAGTTCAGAGAAGGTAGAGAAAGAGCAATGCCAGATTGTGAGAGGGATCAAAAGTATTTAATGTCTGAGTTGATACTGGGAGAATGAAAAGGATCTTAAGAGGTAGAAATAGATATGGAGGGCATAAGCATGAACAAAGTCATAGAGGCAGAAAAGTGTTTTCTATGTTCTTGGAACATTAAGTAGTTCAGTTGGGATGGAGTGCCAGGTACCTAAGGGGGAAAGGGGAGTTTTAGAGATAGGTTTGACATCACAAAGGTCCTTGAACATCAGTCTAACAAGTGTGAATATTATCCTATTCAAATGTAGAATCACTCAGATGTTTTAAAAAAGAAAACAAATTGATCAGAACTATTCTTTGGGAAGATTAATCTGACAGTGGTGTAGAGATTGTAAAGTTGAGAGACTAGAGTTAGGAAGATCAGGGAGTCTATGGACTACTGCAACAGTCCAGGCAAGTAAACTAGGGTGGTGGCAGGGGGAATAAAAAGGACAGATGGAAGAATACTGGGGAAAGAAAATGGATAGGATTTAGCAAAGAAGCAGAGCCAGAACAAGCATGAGAAAACCTGGACTTTGCCCCAGGTAACAATTTCTGGGGAAGATGCTTTGTCTAAAAATGTGAATAAACATTTATTAAGCAGCTAGTATGTGTCAGGCACTGCTAAGCATTTGCAAATCTTATCTCATTTGGTCCTCACAATAACCCTGGGAAGCAGGTGCTATTGTTATTTCCATTTTATAGTTGAGGAAACTGAGGCAGATAGAAGTTAAATGATTTGCCTAAGGTTACACAGATAGTAAGTGTCTGAGTTGGATTTGAATTCAAGTCTTCATGATTCAAAGTCCAGTGCTCTATCCACTGCACAACCTAGCTGCTTCATAGGGGTCATGCTTCCTTTTCCCAGCAGACACAGACTGTCTGCTCTTTTGTTGCCTTCTGAGCTATGCTTCCTTATCTCCTACCTTCAATCTAGTTTCTATGTCTTTCATGCTTTTCTCCAAAGTCCTACCTACTCTGCTATTGATGAGCTAAGTCAATGGCCTAAAGCCATGATGCATGCTTAATACACAGAACCAGTAATATGGAGCTGTGCCAAGGTAATGCACACCAGTAAACACTACCCCAACCCAACTTCCACCATAGCAAATTCAGACCTAGTTCTGCCCAGTCACTGTTCTCTCCTGCTCTGTGTCTGATGGTCCCTTCCTCTGTTGCTTGCAAATTCCCTGCATCCTAGAGATCTTCCTCTCACATTCTTCCCATCTTCTGGTTTTCTGTTGGAGATGCAATATCTTTTGACACTGTATCCAAGGCTGGCTGCTCCTTGTTTCATAACTTCTGACACAGAAGTGAAAGAAGGAATTAATATACTCCTTGCTCCCTAATATCACTTTCAAACCCTCCCTTTACTAGCATCATTCCTTCTCTGTAGATCACTATATCATGTCCAGATTCTTGTTGCTGTATTCTATGAACCTCCAGGTCACTCCTTCTCTCTCTCCCTTCTTTCCCACCCTCCTCTCCTTCCCTCCTCTCTCTCTGTCCAGGTAAGGATATTATTATCCTTACCTGCAGGTGCTCTGCCCAAAGGAATATAAATTTTGATCACTGAAACTTCAAAAGATATCTTGGGGTTCATGGGCTAGATTTCTATCTTAAGGACCATGCCTTAAACCCAAATCACTCTGGCTCTCATTGACTGACCAATAACAGGTCCCAAGTCTCACTTGGTCATAGTTTGGTCCCTGATGACTCAGAGAGAGTGTAAATAGCAATTGTTTCTATTTTGGCCAGAAACCTTCCCCTCCCAGGCTGATTTTTTTTAACTAGGTAAAAAGAGGCCATTCTTTGCCTCATTTCATACCTAGCCTTTATCACTGAATGGGCATTGCCTCAGTCAAAATGAGTCCTAGGAAAGACCTTAGCTTAAAAAGACCAAAGTTTCCTACTGCATCCAGGAGCCATCTCCAATCATCCTGATCTATGTCTTGCCACTGGACCCACATGGCTCCAGAGGAGAAAATGAGAGCGGTGACTTTTCACAGCCCTCCCTCACTCAAATCCAATTCAATTGCAGTTATGGCATCACCTTCCTGATGTTATGGTCCTCTTCAAGAACAAAGAACAAACAACAGGTCGTTTCAAATAAGTTCAGCATATAACTCACAGTCTTTTTCTCCACCCAACCCCTGATCTGTCCTCTTTGTTCATCAGCCTCTCCACCTCCTATAACTTCTGACTTTAGTGTACTTAACCAAACAAAAACAGGAGTCATCACTATCCCTTAGAAATCACTGTTTCCCCACTCTCCCAGGTGCTAGAATTCCTAGGAGGAGGCAAAGGGAAGAGTCAAAGATGATTTTGCCTGGTGGCTGGAAGAATGATAACACTATGAAAAAAACATGAAGAATACATTTTGGAGAAAAGATTGGTTCAGTTTAGGATATATATGGAAACCTGGGCTTGTAGATGGAAATATCCTGGTGGTGCTATAAAAGATAGGTTCCCACCTGAGAATTGGGAACAACACAGGGAACTTCAAAAGACTGGAGCCAGAGAAGGGTGGCCTAATAAACAAAGCCCTGGACTAAAGCCAGGAGACTAGAACTGAAGGTTGGTTTTCATTACTCACAGACTGTATAACCTTGATCTCATCTGTAAAATGAGAAGAATAATATCTATCTCTCTTCACCTTACAAAAATATTGAAGATAGAGAGATAAGAGATATGAATGTGCCTTGGAAATAAAAGCATTATATAAAGCAAAGCATCATAGAAGGAAAGGCATTCAGTATGCAGGGGCCTGCTTGTCTGATCTACAGAATAGAAAGTAGCAGCTGTGAAAGCCAGGCTCCCCACCTGGGAAGTGAGAGAGATACCCGCTGCTGTGAGATAATGGCAAAAGGTTTGAAAGTGACGTTAGGGAGCGAGGGGCAATATTCCTCTCCTAGGCCTTATGTGTCACGGGGTATAAGAAAAGGAGCTGCCAGCCTGCTTCAAAGGATTGTGAGGACTGAATAAGATAACATTTGTAAAGAACCATTTGCAAACCTTAAATATAAATATATAAATTATTATCACATTATCATTATAACATAACTTTGTTATAACACTATATTACATTGCATTATACCATACCATACTATATTTTATTATATTATACTATGTTATGTATTCTATACTATTGTTGTTCATTCTTTGTTCTTGAAGACCACTGACATCATGACTGCAATATTGACTTGCACATGAATTGGATTTGAGTGAGGCAGAGCTACACAAAATCACCAGCCTTGCTCTCTCCTCTGAAGTCATCAAAGTCCAGCACAGTTTTCATTTTTGATTTCTTGAAATATTGCTCTGAAAAATAGGCTCTAAAAGAGTCCATTGTGAATATGATATTAAACAGTCAATAGATATAGAATATACTTTGGGGCTCATTCCTCCCAATTCAGGCCTTTCCCAAGTCGACTTTCCCAAGCCTCCCTGAGCTACATAGTCTTACATATGCATATACTAAATCCTTCCATTTTTTGTGTAGGAGAGGAGAAATAATTCTTATCCCTTTTTACTGGTAGTCTAGACAGAATCCTAGTTTTCTGGTTCCAAGCCAACAGCTCTTTCCATTGGACTATCTTGCTGCCTTGCTGCTGGCTTTAATTTTAAAAAATAATGAGCATGCCAACGTAAGACCTTTAGTTGTGCTTGGCCTATGCCCAGCAACAAACTAAGCAACCAGTCTAGTTTCCACTCTCATTATTATATTGAATGACTTCCTTATCATCAAATCCCACCAACTGCCAAATTCAATGGCCTCATCTCAGGCTTCATCTTTCTCTATCATTCTGCAACAGTTGATACCATTGTGTTTCAAGGTGTTTTCAAATTCCAATTGACCCATATCATCCCTGGGTCTCTTAATTATGGTGAGGTGTAGAGATACAACCAGAATTGCCTCTCAGGGGGCTAGAATATAACTAGCCATGTCTAGATGAGTTCCAGTGATTGATGGGCTCACATATGCTAGCTGATCCCCAGAAAAATCAGCTCCTAAAAGCAGTGTCATATATTTCTGTTTAATCTCTTTTTATTATGATGCATACAGGCATACTTCCCATAATCCTCCTGTCCTCCAACCCAAGTTCTTTCCCATATCACCCTTGCTCTCAGCCTCCTTCCTAGGTCATGTTTTCCATACCTATTTTCCCTCAAGTCTCCCTTTCAACCATACAGGTTCAGATGGCCAGCAACCATCATGTGGTCTCTGGAATGAGTATCCATCCTCATCTATAGTTTCTTGTCTTGACATTCCCAGTCACAAAATCAGAGATCCAGAGTAGGAAGGAACTGCTAGTGCCATCTATGTCCACCCAGTCACTTTACAAATGAGGAGACTGAGGCCCAAGGAAAGCAAATAAATTGCCCAAGATCATACACATAGTCACTTAGCATTTTCTTTCCTATTTTGGACTTCAATAACCTGTCAGTCACTCCCCATAGTGGTGGGAGCACTAGACTGGGATTCTGAAAGACCTGAGCATAAATTCCACTTTAGACATTTACTAGCTGAGGAACACTGAGTTATTTAACTTCTCTCAAGCTCAGTTTCCTGTAAAATGGGGATAATAATAGACCTAATTCCCAGGGCTATTGTGAGGATCAAATGAAATAATATATGTAAAGCACTTTGCAAACTTTAAAGTCTTACAGTGTTGACTATTTTATTATTCTTAGTCTGACAAGGGGAGCTTGAAAGGACAGTAAGATCACCAACAATAGACTTTTTTTAACTGAAACCATGCCTCTGTTACATACATTTTAATATAGATTATATTTAATGTGGTAGTATCAGCATTCCCTGCTCTTCTCTGTCCCCCTGTAAATCCCCTCCTATAGTTTCTTCTGCTCATATTTAAAATATTTTGTTGAATTAGAAAGAAAAAAAGAAAGCAAAGCTATAATTCTTTGAAGTTCAAAATAGGAAAGAAAATGCTAAGTGACTACTTGTAATGGAAATGCAAATTTAAAGATCTTCCCTGCCCCTAGCTTAAGTGCACCTGGAGCCTGTGGTGGGAGGCTTGTTTTTCAGGGAAGCCCAACCTTGATACTTTTGTGATTGGGCAGTGGGTCCAGAAGGTTGTTACATTCTTTGAGCTAGGAGAAGGCTATATAAACCCTGATGAGAGGCTTTGCTTTGGGGCTCACTTTGAGAAGTGTTGTGTGATTTGACCAGATGAGACTCTGGGAAGCCGTTGTTGAGAGCCCCCCGGCTTTGAAAACCCAGATGTTGATGCTTCCCTCTCTGGTAACTGTGATTTGGTATTGATGTAATGGTTGGACAGTTTGGAAGCCTGTCAGTTTGATCTGTAAGTTCTGTAACTCTGAAGTTCGGGGTGCTGACCTTTACCTCTGAACTAGGTAATACATGTTTGATTAAGCTTGTTAACCCATTCTGAGTTGCTTTCCTTTTGAAAAGCAGATCTAAGAACCTGTGTTGGCAGTCACCCTGGGGATATTGGGGTGCTTGCTGCTACACTACTTGAGTAGACCAAGTCACAAAACCCAAATGATTTCTATCTCCAACTACTTTTGTGGTGTGGCTACTGGGTCACTACTGGAGAGCTTTAAAAAATCATGGAAAATAGAAGAAAGTGCTACAGGACTACAGATTAGGGTTTGACATTTTTTTTGATTGCTTAGACTAAAATGTGGTGGAGAAAATACTAATAATGCATATTAAACTTTATAATGCATCTTGTATGCATGTTTTTCCCCAGAGAGCCAATTACTAAACTTTACTAGTACAGCATTGCACACACACACACACACACACACACACAAAATTTTCAGAAGTCTGAAAAGGGTAAAGTTTTTAAATATAGGCTTCTCCATTACATTCCAAGCACCTGGAGGGCAAGAATTGTCCTCTCTTTTTGTATCCCATTAGGCACTTAATAAATGTTTGTTGATTGTTTTTTATTGGTTGATAATTAATAGGCTAATGAAATTGACTTAAATTACTAGAAAAATACCAGAATATATTATAGTTATTTCCTGTCCTTTATCTCTCTGTCTCTCCCTTCCTAAACCTATTTTTCATCTTTACTATGATTTTAGTCCATAAGCACCTCTCTGTTCTCCCAGTTCATAACTACTACTCTGACCTCACTTTCCTCCCTTTGAAATCTTTACCATATAGTTTAAGCAATCCAACTTTATTTATTCTCTGCTTTCAAATCATTTACCCTTCTTTTTATACTGTCATTCATGCAAAGTCAAATCCCACTCCCTGGTTATTCCTACCACCTGCCTTCTTTACTCCTATTCACATGTTACTGAATGTCATAGAAGAAATCATGTAAAGTGATGACTAGGTCCACTATAAATTTGTCTAATCTAATTTATAGGCCCTCACTGCTGCATGGCAATCATTTTACTTTTCCCTGATTGACTCTCAATCCAATTATTTTAAACTTTCTCTTCTCTTCGTAAGCCCTTTATGCCAGTAGTTCTCTTCCCCCTTCCTCAGATGTGTGCTGGAATCTACTCATATTGGCTCTCAAGATCCAATTGTTAAATTTTCAGTTAAAAATTCAGCTGAGCATATAATCCTTAGAAATCATAAAATGCTAAAAAATTAGGGTTTGACTTACTATTTTGTTAATTGTAAAATAATAAAGCAGATTAAACTTTAAAATATGTCTTCTGTACATATTTTTTTCTTCCAAAGAACAGTTGTTAAACATTTGCTAGTACATCATTGTCCTTCCACATGCACTCATTCCATCCACAGCACAGGACCTCAGCTCCTACTTTACTGGGAGAAAAAATAGAGGCCATCCAACTTGAGTTCCCTCTTCTCTCCATTTACCATGCCTCAAAATCTCTTTACGTCACTCCCATTATCTCCTTTACTCTCTAAGGAACATTGGTGGCTTTCCCCTAGCCAAGGCTAGCTCTTCTACTTCTGCCCTAATATCTCCAGGAGTTTGTCTTCATGATCATTCCCTCTATCTCTCTCATCCCTAATCCCCTAGCTCCTATCCTGCTATCTACAAATATTTCCAATTCTCTCTCATCTTTAAAAAGTCTTCACTTGATCCTGTGATCCCACAAGTTGTTGTCTTAGGTATCTTCTCACTCTCTCTGCCAGACTCCTAGAAAAGTCATCTCCATTTATTGCATCTATTTCCTCACTTCCCACTCACTTCACAACCCCTTGCAATCTGGCTTCCAGTTGCACCATTCAATTGAAGCTGCTCTTTCTATGGTTACCAATGATCTCTTAACTGTTAAATAACAGAATCCTGTAGCCTTTTCTCAGTCCTTTTTCTACTTGACTTCTTCTGCAGCTACCCTGTAGTGTCTACATCAGACACTGCAAACCACCTCCTCCTCCTGGTTTCTCTCTCCTTTTTTGATTTCACCTTCTACATGTCTGACTGCTCCTTTTTAGTCTCCTATCCTAGATCACCAGGTATGCCTTGACCCTTAATAAAGCTCTACCCTAATTCCTCTTCTTTCTTTCTCTACATTATCTCTCTTGGTGATCTCTTTGGTTCAGTTATCATTCTTTGCAAATGATTCCCAGCTCTTAAATAAAGAGTCCCAATCTCTCTCCTGAGATTTAGTCTTGTATTACCTAATTCTGTCAATGCAATCATCTTCCTGCCAGTCACTGTCCCAGATTTGTCTGTCTAGTTCTAGTTCAAGTTCAAGTTCAAGTCCCACATTACCAAGAGTATATTGGATATTTCCAATGGAATGTGCTATCTGGTTCTAAACTCAACATGTCCAAAGAGAACGCATTGTCTTTTCCCCAAAATCCATACTTCTTCTTGATTTCCTAACATATTTTGAATGAATCATATCTATCCAATCAATCAGGTTTGTAACCTCAGAGCTATCCCACAATACTCACTATCCCTCACCTTGTATAAAGTTGCCATTGAGGTTGCCAATCAGTTGTCATTTCTTATCTATTCTAATTCTATAACATTCCTCACCTCTGTCTCCCTCTCTCTGCTCACACAGCCACCAACATCATTACTTCTTACTTTAACCTCCAATTTCTCCCTTCTCCAATCCATCTTCCACACCTATAAAAATAATATCACTAAAGCACAGATTGACTTTGCTACTCTCCTGCCTAATAAACTTTACTGACTCTGTTTTCTAAAGAAAATAAATTAGTAAACTCTAGTGACTCTAGGATCAAATACAAACTCTATTTAGCATTTAAATAGTCTCTGCCCTTGAAGAACTTACATTCTGAAGAGGGAAGACAACCCATAAAAGAGAGCTAGAAAAAGAATACACTCAATGGTATCATTTTGAAATGCCCTGGAAGTAGAGATGATGGACTCCCTTTGCATTCAGCCCACCCCTCACCCCCACCTGTTAGAATCCCTGATTTCCCTCCAAGTTCAACTCAAATGCTACCTCCTACAGGGGATCTTCTAGATATCAGTTGCTAGTGCCTACCTTTCAAAAGAAACTTCCTTGCATATCTTTTGTGTGTGTGTGTGTATGTATGTATATGTGTGCAGATGTATACACATTTATATGTATACATGTTGTCTCTAACAGAATCTTTTTAGTGTTGTTTTTCTTTCATCTAAGGCCAGATTTGAAATTATGAACATGAGTGAAGGAGGGCTATACAAAGTCACCAGTCTCCCTCTCTCTTCCAGAGCCATGTGGGTCCAATGACAAGATATCTACATTGCTTGAGGACAGGGACTATTCCATTTTGTATCAACACCATCAAGCACAGTCCGTGGCACATATTTGATATTTATTATCATCTCCTTCACTCCTCTCTCTGCCTCACTCCTGACTCTCTGGACTTCCCCACCATTCCTCAGAAGCTTTCTCACTCTGGATAATACCTCCATCTTTATATTCTCAGCTCTTCAAATCCAGTCTAACACTTTTGTAAGTGCTAAACAAATTCTTTATCTACTGACCTATCTAATAAGGGTTTGTTGTTTGATTGGAGGAGTTGACAATTTGTCTTACTCTATTTTCTCTCCCTAAGTTTAGGTTTTTATGGCACCACTTTGCCTTCCCTACCCTCACCCTACGTGACAATCAAGGTCCACTGTGCCCAATCCTCACTTAGCTACACCAGTAAGCACATGTGAAATTCCTCCCAAGAGCACCCCAGGGGACGTTGAGGTTTTGATTCAGTGGTATAATGCTGGTTGAAGGCCTCTATCAATTCTAGAGCATTTACATTATGAGTCAATTCTCATATACTACTTGCAAGAAGCATACATACACTTTAATTTGGAAAACAAAGGTGGGGGGAGGAAAGAATGGAGAGAGAGATAGAAAGAGACAGAGACAGAGACAGAGACAGAGACAGAGCCAGGGGCGGCTAGGTGGCGCAGTGAATAGAGCGCCGGCCCTGGAATCAGAAGGACCTGAGTTCGGAGCCAGCCTCCGACACTTAATCCACACAAACAAAAAAACGTAGCCTTGTAACCTTGGGCAAGTTACTTAACCCCAATTGCCCTAAAGGGGCAGCTAGGTGGCGCAGTGAGTAAGAGCGTCGGCCTCAGAGTTGGGATGACCAGAGATCAGATCCGGCCTCAGAAAATGAGCACCCACGCACAAATAATGACTAGCCGTGTAACCTTGAGCAAGTTACTTAACCCCAATTGCTTTAAAAAAAAAAAGAGAGAGACAGAGAGAGAGAGGAAGGAGGGAGGGAACAAGGGAAGAAGAGAGGGAGGGAACAAGGGAAGAAGAGAGGGAGGGAACAAGGGAAGAAGAGAGGGAGAGAGAGAGAGAGAGAGAGAGAGAGCGAGCGCACCTTTTCTCAAAGTAACAGGCACACTGATCCACGAAGTGTAATTCTGTCTCTGGGTTGAGGGGAGAGCAGAAATAGTATTCCTACAATCTTTGGCCATGTCCAAAACCACGACTTCCTGTATACATGTTGCTGAATAAATACAGACAGAATGGTAGTAAGATCTACCCAGGCTACTTTATCATAGATGAACACATTTCTGCCCTAGGTCAAGTGACAAGTATTAAGAGCCCCAAAGGAGCTCCTTGCTCTTATGAAATCAGGTCTATATTTGGGTAGTTTCACCTTTAAGGCAGAGGGATGTCAAAGGTTTCTCAACTCTTAAAGGAGCCTTTCCACACTGTCCAATGGGCAATTGTTTTCTGTAAGGTGATTCGTAGCACTTTCCTCCTCACCGCAGCTCGTCATTGCCATCCTTCAGCTCATCTTCAGCAGTTGCTTGGATACCTAAGGTTGCCCATTAAAAATATTATTTGTAAAAATAGGTTCCTCCCTCACAGATTTCTTATGAAACTTAGAATGCTTCTCCCTTCTCTTAGTCGGGGATAACAGACCAATCCTTGCTCAGTGCCTAGAATGCAGTAGCTGCTTTATTAAGGCTTGTCAATTGACTGATTGAGTAAATGTCAGGATTAATAATGCCTTACCATGGCATGATACTTCATGAAACTTTTTCCACCAGTATCATATTATTTGAGTCTCATAACAGTCATGCAAGTTTTGAAGAACAAGTCTTTATTATCCACATTTTATAAATAAAGAAACGAAGACCAAAGAGAATGTGACTCACTCAAAGTTACATTACCCATCAGTAAAGGAACAAGGCCTCAAAGTCAGGTCTTCTAATTTACAGTTCAGGGCATTTTCCCCGACTGTCTCTTTTAAAATGTCACTTGTGTATAGAAGATTGGACTCTATTCACCCCTTAAATGTCCTATTTAATTAAGCATCCACTATTAATTTTTCCCTGGGTAGAAAAAGCCCCATAAGAGTTTAGGATTTTTTCATGTGTCTAGAGCTAGTTGCTTGATGTCAACACCATTTTTCAGGCTGAAGAACGTGTTTGTTACACAGAACAAGGTTTGCAGAGGGTATTTCCTGCAAGGACACATTAGCATATATCAATTATAAGTATTTGTTGAATGTCTAGGTAAACTTTAGGAGAAAGAGCTCCCTAAGGGATAGTCACTAAGCATATAGGGACGGATAGTTAAAGCTTGTCCATGTGTTCTGATTTAACATCTTCCCAAAGTTCAATACTTAATACTGGGCTAACAGTAAGAGAATTAAAAGATGCTGTGACTATCCTACTGTACAAGAGGTCTACAGTTTATTTGAGGCAATGCAACTGCAGGTCCTAAAGGCACTGACATATTTTACTGGACTCTTTGCTCTTCTGAATCAGGTCTGGGTTTTTTGGGCAATCTTAACTCTAAGGAAGAGGGGTGTCAAAAGTTTAACTGAACTCCTAACGGAGGCCCTCCATACTGTCCAAAAGAGGAATATTTTCTGTAAGGTAGTGAGTGGGTGGCCCACTAGGAAGAACCTCATGGAGCCCATCATGGAGGAACTGGGGATATTGAACCTGGAAAAGGAAAGACTTAGGGGACAAATGTATGTATCTTGTTTGCACATAGTTATGTGCATATTGTCTTCCCATCAGTGTGTAAGCCCCTTGAGAGCAGGGACTGTCTCTTACCTTTCTTTGTATCCCCAGTATTTAGCACAGTGCCTAGCACACAGTAGGTACTGAATAAATGTTTATTGACTGATTGACTGACTGACTATCTGGGGAATTCTCATGGGTAAATAAATTCAACATAGCAGCTTGAACCTACTTCTAGTACCTATTCCACTAACAGAACAGTAAAGAATAATAAATTAAATAACAAATTTCTTAGCAGAGATGAATATCTAAGTAAATAACAGGGAAAGTCAAGCAATAATACAACTTTAAGCTCCATAAACACAAATGAAAATAATCTCATAATGATTCTTATGCTGCTTGGTGGGGAAGGGTTTAGGGCCTCCTCCATAACAAAATCTGTCACACTAGGACTAGAAGATTCTACTACCTGAGTCCCAGTGACTCCTAGCATTCAACTGTGCCTTTCTTTGCTACTCGTCTGGAGTCTGTTCACCCCTTTGCCACCTCTTCTCTACCCTACAGCTGTTCCTATCAAGCTCTCTATGCTGCTATTCTCTACTACTGTATTTCATTTCCATAACTACCAATTATGAAAGAGCTGCTTCTACTTCAGCTATGACCCTTACCGCAGTCCCCCACTGCTGCATGATGCTCTTGATGGTTCAGGGAAGTATCCATCATGTCTTTAGAGTGTTACTGTCTTAGCCAAAACACCTAGTCAACAGGTATGCCAGACTCATACCAGACAAGAAAATCCTGGCAGACTCTCCCAACATTCCTGTCACCACAAAGCCCACTCTGCCCCTAAATACCTTCCCATCCCAGTTCAAAGTTTTCAGCCTTCAAATGATATCACCAGTACAGTTATAGACATAATGCTTACTAACTTGTACTAGGCAGCTAGGTGACACAAAGGATAGAATACCGAATCTGGAGGCAGCGAGACCTGAGTTTGAACATGGATTCAGATATTTACCGGCTCTGTAGTGTTTAGGAAATCACTTAACCTTTGCTGCCTCTTTCTTCCTCTGTAAAATGAGGGAAATAAGAGCACCTACCTCCCAGCTCTGTTGTAAGGAAAAAGAAAATGATATTTATAAAGCACTCTGGAAACATTAAGGCTATAGATCTGCTAGCTGCTGCTATTACTGTTGTTGTTACTGTTGTTGTTAGAGTCATAGTACAATGATATATAATAATGCAAGATTCATTTGGCACACAGAGTAGAATTGCTCATAGTATAGCAAACACTAAGTCACATACAGGCACACAGCATACACCAACTGCATGTGATGGACTAAATCCAGAAGTCAGTTGTAAATATAAAGTACAAAGCATCTTATAGCAAAATTAAGTGTGATAGGCCAAATAGGTTGTAACTGGTGCCATGACTCAGACTGATCTCCTGTTTGTTTAGGATCAGTGTTGGAATGAAATGAAACACATGTAGGTTTTCAACAGTTAACAAAAGGGAGCTTATTTAGCCACAGTATTGAAAGGATATTCAACTAAAATAATGTAATACTTAGTTTGAGTAGACACAGCCTTTCTGGTGTGTGTGTGTGTGTATGTGTGTGTGTGTGTTTGTGTTTTATTTTTGGAGAGAGGGAAGCAAGGCAATTGCAGTTAAGTGACTTGCCTAAGGTCACACAGCCTAAGGACACATAGTAAGTATATCAAGTGTCTAAGGCCGAATTTGAATTCAGATCCTCCTGACTCCAGGGCCAGTGCTCTATACACTACACCATCTAGCTGCCCCAGACACAGCTCTTCTTGATACTATATGGAAATGCAACTGGTTAACCCAGCAGGGTATGATGACTTGCAGGGCACTGGGATATTTGCCAAGCCATCAAATATGGCCAATATGACTGGCCACCAGAAAGCTGTCTCAAGCAAGGTATAGTCTGAATTTCAGCTCCCTAGGTTAATCAAATCCAAGCAATGGCTGGACATCTTTGTTATGTCTCAGGAAAAAAAAAAACCTAGCCCAACCCGTATGGTAGGGGAGAGAGTGAATATTGGTAGATAATTATTAAGAGAGGAAAAACACAATGAATAACATAATATCCTCGAGGACTGCAACTATCTTGCCTACTTGTATTTGTATCCATAGCACTTAGTACAGTTCCCATCTTCATAGATGCTTTTGCCTTCATTCATTCATTCACATCAGAGTTAAACAGCACATATCACATACATCTCATTAAAAGGCACTACTTAATGAGGGAGTGAAGTCAAGATGGCGGAGTAGAAATAGGACTTCTGCAAGGCTCCCGCTCCCACCTTCTCCAATTCATGTAAAAGGTGACTCTGAACAAACTTTTGAGCTACAGAACACACAAAATGACACAGAGAAGCTAATCTCCCACTGAGAAGACCCCAGGTCAGCAGGAAGGGGCCAGCACAGCCTGCAGGGAGAAGAATCTAGCCCCAAGTGAGCCCAAGGTTTTAGCCTCAGGGTGGCCACAACCACCCTCCAGCTGGAGGGAGTTCAGATCACCAGCAGCTGTGGCAGTTTCCAGAATTATCAACCCATAAATGCTAAGGACAAAGTGAGTGGACAGTATAGAGTGGACTTTGGGACCTGGGAATTCAGGAGTGTGGTCAGCCTTTGCCCCCAGGGCAAGAAGCAGCTGAGGCACTGTGGCCATGCAGCAGCCCCTATGCGGCTGCTTCAGAGCTCCTGGCCTACAAATTGTAGGAGGACAAAGTTACCAGTCTGAGGGGTTACCACTCTTGCTTTGACCTGCTTGGATCTGGATTGCTGTCTAGGGTAGAGGTCCTGGGGTGCGTGAACAGTTTGCCAGAGCATGGGGAGGCTTCAGAGAAGGCACCCAACTAATAGCTCCAGCAGCTGAGAAAACTCCAGCAATTTGGGACAAAGCTCTCCTCTCTGGAAGCAGAGTTCTACTGTGGCAAAAAGCTCAAAAGTCAATTGAGTGGCAACATGAGCAAATGAGGGAAGCAAATAACCCAACGTTGGACTCCTTTTTGGGTGAAAAAGGATCAAAACATGGAACAGGAGGAAGACAGCAAAGTCAGAACTCCTGCCCCAAAAGCTTCCAAGGAAAGAATAAGTTGCTTACAGGCCACAGAGTAGCTTAAGAAGGATTTTGAAAACCAAATAAGAGGAGTGGAGGAAATATTGGGAAGAGAAATGAGAATGATGCAAGAAAATTATAAAATGAGAGTCAACAACCTGACTGAAGAAAATAACACCTAAAAAATAGACTAATTCAAATGGCAAAAGAGGCTCAAAATGCCAATGAGGAGAAGAATGCCTTAAAAAGCTGAATTTGCCTGATGGTAAAAGAATCTCAAAAGCTCACTGAAGAGAATCATTCCTTCAGAATTAGACTGGAGCAAATGGAAGCTAATGACTTTATGAGGAATCAAGATACTATTAAACAGATGCAAACAAATGAAAAAATAGAAGGCAATGTGAAATATCTCATTGGAAAAACCACTGACCTGGAAAATAGATCCAGGAGAGATAATTTAGAAATTATTGGACTACCTGAAAGCCATGATCAAAAAAAGAACCTAGGAATCATCCTCCAAGAAATTCTCAAGGAAAATTGCCCTGATGTTTTAGAAGCAAAGGGCAAAATAGGGGTTAAAAGAATCCACAGATCACCTCCTGAAAAAGATCCCAAAAAGAAAACTCCTAGGAATATTATAGCCAGGTTCCAGGATTCCCAGATCAAGGAGAAAATATTACAAGCAGCCAGGAAGAAACAATTTGAATACTGTGGAAACACAATCAGGATAACACAGGATCTGGCAGCTTCTACACTGAGGTATTAAAGGGCTTGGAATATGATATTCCAGAGGTCAAAGGAGCTGGGATTAAAACCAATAATCACCTGCCCAGCAAAACTGAGTATCATGTTTCAGGGGAAAATATGGTCATTCAATGAAACTGAGAACTTTCAAGCATTCTTGATGAAAAAACCAAAGTTGGATAGAAAATTTGACATTCAGATACAAGAAGCAATAGAAGCATAAGAAGGTAATCATAAGGAAACTTATCAAAGTTGAACTACTTACATTCATACATGGAAAAACAATAATTGTAACTTATGAAACTGTTCTCAGTATGAGAATAGTTGAAGGGAATAGAAATTTAAATATATATATATATATTACATATATATGTATACATACATATATGTCTATATAGGAGGGTATATGAGCATATGAATACATATGTATGTGTATATATGTGTACAGGTATATATAGACAGAGTGTACAGGACCAGTTGTATAGGAAGGGATGATACTTAAAAGGTGAAATTAAGAGGTGAGAGAGGAATATAATGAGAGGAGATGGGGAGAGATAGAATGGGGTCAATTTCATATAGAAGAGGCAAGGGAAAACTGTTACAATGTATGGGAAGAACAGGAAGGCAAAGGGGAATGAGTCAACCTTATTTTCAATTAATTTGGCTTATGGAGGGAATGACATACACACTAAATAGGGTATCTCGCCCTACAGGAGAGTAGAGGGGGAAGGGGATGAGAGGGGGGATGATGGAAGGGAGGGCAGGTTGGAGGGAGGGAAGTTGGAAGCCCCCACTTTTGAAAGGGGACAGGATCAAAGTAAAGAATAGAACAAGTGTGGGGTGGTATGGGATGGAGGGAAATGTAGTCAGTCGTTCACAGTATATCCACTATGGAAATGTTTTACATAGCTACACATGTACAACCTATATTGAATTGTTTATCTTCCCAGTAAGGGTGAGTGACAAGGGAGGTAGGGAAAGAATCTGGAATTCAAAGGTTTAAAATCAAATGTTCAAAATATATATGTATATATTATTATTATTATTATTTCATATGTAACTGGGCAATAAGATATATAGGCACTGAGGTATAGAGATCCACCATGCCCTACTGGAAAGTTGGAGGGGGAATGGGGGAAGATGTAGGAGAGAGCAAATTGGGGGAGGGGATATTCAGTGGGATTGCTCTTTTTGGGTGGTGGGTAGGGGAAAATGGGGAGAAAATTTGTAATTCAAAATCTTGTGGAAATGAATGATGTAAACTAAAAAATAAAAATAATAAACTACACAAAAGGCACTGTTTATTGACATGTGCATGTACATTTATGTGTGTGTGTGTGGAACTTCTTCACACATTATGATGCATTCTGAAAATATCACATATCAATTTGTTCACTATTTAGATAATCCTTGCAATTTTGGGGGGGAATCACCATCAGTAGTGCACTCTTGTTACCTCCTGGCCAACAGACTGCAGTTCTAACCTATTAGACTGTAAGCACACTAGTGAGATTACAGGGCAGCCGTTTCATGTGGCATATGCATGAGATGTGCTCACCTTAAGGTGAAAATTTCTGATTTCACATCAGAAGACTTGGTCCCAGATCCACTACTTATTAACTGTGAAACCTTAGAGGAGGAATTTATTCATTCAGTGTTCTCATATGTAAAATGAGGTTAATAATTTGGGGGCCTATCTTTCAGAGTTTTTGTAGCAACAATATCATGTAAATATAATACTTTATAGGGCGGAGTAGAAACAGCATTTCCAATGTGCTCTGCCCCACACAAATTTCAAACAATGTGAAAGGGGACTCCAAACAACTTCTGGAGCCACAGCACCCACAGAACAGCACAGAGAAGCTAACCTCCTGCTGAGGACAGCCCAGCAGCCCTGCAGGGAGTGGCCAGCACAGCACACTGGCTGCTGACAGTGCAGCTCGCAGAGGTGAGCCCAGGTCTGAAGTTTTAGCCCCAGGGCGGCCGGGCCTTCAACTGGCTGGAGGGACCCCAGAAGACCAGCAATTGTGGTGATTCCAGAATTATCAGCACAGATATGCCTAGGACAAAGTGAGAGGTTAGTGCCCTATGGACTTTGGGACCAGTATTTGGGGAATGTGTGACTTCCTCCCCTGGGGGCGAAAAGCTGCTGAAGAAACTGCTGCACAGAAGCCATTTTGCAGCTTCAGTAGTGGCTCTAGCTCCTGGTCTGCGAACTGTAGGGAGATCCAGCAATCAGTCTGGGGGTTAATCGCTCTTGCTTTAAACTGCCCAGATCTGGATTGCGGTCTGGGGGGAGAAGTTTGGGGTGGGTATCCAATTTGCCAGAGTGGGTGGAGGCTTTACAGAGGCCACCCAACTGGCGGAAGTTGTGAAGACCCCAAGTTTGGGCGGAAGCTCCCCTGTCTGGTGGCAGAGTCCTACTGTGGCAACAAGCCCCAAAATCAAGTAATTAAGTGACAACATGCCTAGGCAAATGAAACAAAATAAACAGAAAAGTTCAACATTGGACTCCTATTTTAGGGGCAAAGAGGCTCAAAGCATGGAGGAGGACTGTGGGGTCAGAACTCCTGCACCAAAAGCCGCAAATGAAAATACAAACTGGCTACAGGCCATAGAGGACCTTAAGAAGCAGATTAAATGCTTCATAAGATGTCCAGGCATTGGAGCTCAGAGATTCACCTTGCCCTAATGGCAAAGTCAAAGGGGGTATGGGAGAAGATATGGGAGAGAGCAGATTGGATGAGGGGATATCTAGTGGGACTGCTATTCTGGGGCGGTGGGTAGGGAAAAAACGGGGGAAAATGTAACTCATAATCTGGTGGAAATGAATGATGTAAACCAGAAGTTAATGAAGCATTTGTTTAATTAAAAAAATAAATAAATAAAAGGGCTAGATTTGGGAAAAAATACTTTATAAATAATGTATTCTATTTTTAACTATTTAGATCAGAGAATCACAAGGGCTTTTGTTCAACATTCTGAATAAAATGTTTCATTTGATGGCTCTAATGCTGTGCTTGAGATAATCATCTCACTTCATTCATCCATATCCTGTTCTTCACACATGATACAGAAGCAATTCAATAGTATAGTTGAACTTGGAGTCAGGAAGACCTGAGTTCAAATCTAGCCTCAGACACTAACTATATGATCTTGGGCAAGTCATTTAACCTCTCTTAGCTTGAGTTTCCTCATCTGTAAAATAGGGAAATAATAATAGTTAGTTCCTCACATGGTTTCTGTGAGGAACAAAAAAAATAAGGTAAAAAGCTCTACCACAATTATTAGATGTAACTTAAGATAAAATCAATGATATAATGCTGCTATTCAGTTGTTTCAGTTGACTCTTTATAACCTCATTTGGAGTTTTCATGGTAAAAATACTGAAGCAGTTTGCCATTTCCTTTTCCAATTCATTTTACAATGAGGAACTGATGTAAACAGGTAAACAGGGTTAAGTGACTTGCCTAGGTTCACACAGCTAGTAAATGTCTGAGGCCAGATTTGAACTCATGAAGATGAGTCTTCCTCATTTTGAAATCTGTGCTCTATCCACTGGGTCACCTAAGCTGTCCCAATCCCAATGATATAATATGGAACTTAAATTTTTAGGAGGAAGTCTTTTCCTTTATTTATCTGTATCATTTTTAGAATCTAGTAATATAGAGGGAAGTTCAATGACAAAATTCCTTCTCTCATTTATTAAACATTCTTATTCCAAAGTTCTTTGTAATAACATAGTTCTGTGATGTAAGGCAATATTAACACATTCTTTTTTTTTTTTTTTTTTTTTGCTTTTTGGAGGGCAATTGAGCTTAAGTGACTTGCCCATAGTCAAATGGCTAGTTTTTGTGTTAAGTGTCTGAGGCCAGATTTGAACTCAGGTCCTCCTGACTCCAGGGCCAGTCTTCTATTCACTGGGCCACCTAGCCACCCCCACATTCTTTATGTTAGGAAAGGAAATAGTAAGTGAATATTTAGAACAACTTGGATTAGTGGGGGCTTTTTTAGCTCTCTGGATTGGGTGAGGTCCTGGTGGGGGGCGGTGTTGAAAAGAAATTGAACAATGAAGATAAATCACAAGTTGGTTCATTAGGCACCAGAAGGGAAAGGCATTAGAAATTCAAAACAATTGAAATTTGTCCAGGTGGCCTGCTTGTCAGTGCAATACCATGTCAGCACAGAAAACTGCTGGAGTTTTTTGTATAACTTCAAAAGTTTCACACCTTGTGCTGGCATAAATTGAGAAGAATTATAGATCAAAGACAGGGGGAAAATGATGGCTTACTTTTCTAGCATAATTTCAAGAGAATACTTGAACATCAGTCTAACAAGCTTCATACCAATTGGCTAGCTAAAGCAAGGTGATAGATGACTTAAAAACATTACCCAAATAATTTGAGTTCAGAGATACTGACTATAAAGGATGCCTCATTTTTACATCCAGATACGATCTCTTTTGGAAGACTTCAATAAATTCCATAAATAGTCATTAAATAAACACCAAATATTTGTCCTTGTCCTAGGTGAAGAGTGCAAAGATATAACTAGCAGTGTTTTCACCACAGACAAGTAGTTGGGGCTGGGGGAGGTAGGATGAAGTGAGGGCCACCTAAGATGTGGCCTGAAAGGGAAAAGCACACCCTGAGACATTCCAAGATTTCCATGTAGATGAAAGTACAGTTGCTAAGGGAAAGGAATACACTACCTGCTAACAAGAGCATTACTCAGCTGAGGAGAAAACATCCCAGTGGATAAAGCTAGGGATGGCTCCATAACTCCTAAGGTTGGGGTAAAGAAGAGGCTTCCCTTTCATTTTCCACTCTAAGAGAAATCCTATTGATCCCTACCCTAATTATGGTGTTGCTCTAGGATATACAATCAACCAACAAGCATTTATTTAATACTTCCTATGTGCCCAGCACTGCGCTAAGTGCTAGGATATAAGTGAAACTTAAAAATAAATCCCTGCTCTCAAGGAGTTTATTTTCCATGAGGGAAATATACATAAATTGGTACATTCAAGATAACTACAGAGTAAACAGGAAAAAAGGATTAAAGAGTTTCGAAAGTACAGAATGAGCAACTGGGGGTTTGGGGTTGGGTAACCAGGAAAGGCCTTCTTCAGCCAGTGGAATTCAAGCTGAGCACAGCAGAACAAAGCAAGAGATTCTATGAGATGGAGGTTAGGAGGAATGAGGGACAACAACAGCAAATGTATGGAGACAGGAAATGTCATTGTTGTGCACCAAGAAAACAAGTATGCAGGTATGGCTGAGCTGTAGAGTAATGTTTTAAAAAGACTAGGAAAGTAAGAAGGGACCAGATTGTGAAGAGATATAAGTGACTAAGGAGTTTATATTTTATTTTAGAGGGAGACATTGGAGTTTACTGAGTAGGTGAGTGACATGGTTAGACATGAGCTTTGAGAAAGCCTCTGTGGCAACTGTGTGGAAGATGGATTGGAGTGGGAAGAGGTTTAAGGCAGGGCTCCAGTTGGGAGACTATTAAAATAATCCAGGTTTGAGGTGATAAGTAGCTGAATGATGGGGGATGGGTAAGGGAGATTTTTAAGAGATACAGAAAAAGAAATTAGAAGAGATCAGTCAAGATGGTGGAATAGCAGGAAGCAGAGCAGCCTGGCTCCCACCCACAACTCCACAGAAATCTAGAAAATGTGTCAGCCTATGTCTTGATCAAGAAGTTTCACATTCAGCATAGAGGAGTATCATATGCTGCAGGATTCAGGAACTATCAGCTAACAGCTCTGTTTCTCATGCCCTAGAAAGGGGAACATAGGAAACATGTGCCTAAAAGTGAAGGAACAGGATAATGAGCTTTTTCAGCATTCTTTATATTAGACAACTAGCAGCAGGAATAGAAACCAGCAGTACACAGCTGGAGTGGAGATTCAGATCCAGACTCCAGCCTAGTGTGAAACTTTCAGTTAGAATTCCCAGGTCAAGGAGCTCAGATCAAAGAGGAGTATACAATTCTATTGCTCTGAACGTGCAAACCCTTCTAGCCAGCTGACAGTGACTTGAACCAATAGTACTCTACGTGAATTCCAATCATGGGAAAGCCCATAATTGCATTGTCCAAATACAAAACTACATCAGGAGCTTGAAAAACTCTGATGAAAAGGACAGAAATCTGACTTAAATATCTTTGAGTATAGCCAAAGTTTACAGGTCCAGAGCCTGTTATCCATATTATACTTGAAGATCATAGTATTCAGTACCCTGAGGAAGTAGCAACAGGACCCAAAAGAAAAGAAAAGAATCCAAGAAAGGCTTAGACATGTCCTCTAGAAGTACACAGATCCCGGCTCTGGTAAAAATTCCCAATTCAGGCAGGAATAAATAACTTCTCCCTCCCCTCAAAAAAAGAATCACACCAAAAATAATTATTGTAGTATATCACCCAAGAAACAAATGCAGATGAGAATGACTCTAAAACAAACAAAACCTCAAAAAATAACTTGTACAAGAGGTCAGAAAGAATTTCTGGATGAAATTAAGGAAAAGGTTTTGTTTTGTTTTGTTTTTAAAGAGTGAGGTGATTTTATAAATGATAGGAGAGTAGTAGAGGAAAAAAGAAAAGGAAATGAGAATTTTGGTGGAAAGAGAATTAAAAACTTGGCAGAAGAGGTATAAAACCTTACCCAAGTAACAGAATCCTTAAAAATCAAAATATATCGAAGCAGAATTTAATGACTCCATGACACAACAAGAAATGCTAAAATAAAATCAAAATACTAAGGAAGATGAAATATATCCCATGTCAAAAAATAATTGATGTAGAAAACAGGTTAAGTAGTGATAATTGAAAAATCATTTGACTACCTTAAAACCATGTCCAAAAAAATCCAAAAGTCTAAGCATCATATTTCAGCAAATCATGAAAGAAAATTGCACAGTTTTCTTAGAACCAAAGGGCAAAGAGAAAATAGAAAGAATCCACTAGCCACCTCCTAAAAGAAATCTCAAAATAAAAATTTCTAGGAACATAGCCAAAATCCAGAGCTTCTAGGTCAAAGAAAAAAATACCACAAACATCAAGGGAGAATTCAATTATGAAGGAGCTATATAAGGCAAGGATCTCATAAGATTTAGTAGACACTAATTAAAGGTGAGAAGGGCTTGTAATATGACATTTCAAGAGGCAAAAAATTAGCCTCACCACCAAAAACAGCACCCAAGAAAATTGTATATTCCTATCAGGGGAGAAAGGAGAAAAAGATCTCTAATGAAATAGAAAATTTGTAAACTTTCCCAAGAAAAATCTTCTCCTTTCCCCTGTTCTTTATAAGGAAGAGGGTGAAGGAATGGGCTCAGTATAAGAAAACAGGAAAGAGGAAAATACACAACTAACAATCACAACTATGAACGTGAATAGGATTAAATCATCCACAAAAAGAATAACAGGTCATAAAGTAAAATCCAACTACATGCTATTTATAAAAAACAGACCTGACACATAAAGATTCACAGAGTTAAAATAGGGAACTAGAGTAAAATCTATTGTGCTTCAGCTGAAGTAAAAAACAAAAGGCAAGAGTACAAATCATGATGTCTGAAGACATAAAACAGGAAGTGTAGACTTGATAAACAGGGTAACTACATCATGCTGGAAAATACCATAGAAAATTAATTAATATCAATACATAATGGTTGGTTGTTGTCCTTCATTCTCAATGAGGACCAAAATGACCTCACAATGCTAGACTCAAGTTTTAGTATATCCAACTGTGGCTGACCAGACCAATACAAGGTTGGAATGTTCTACCACAGTCTGGGCACAAAATAGACCATATGAACATTTGGGATGGACTGTCTAAATCTGCACAGCTTGCCTTCTTCTGAGCTATTTCAATTCTGCTTTGCTCTCTCATGTGGACACACTATGCTTAGTGGTGTGCCACTGTCTCTAATGTAACACAATCAATTGCAAAGTTCTTAAGGGAGAACTTGAAAGTGTCCTTTTATTGCTTCTTCTGATCACCACATGAATGCTTGACCTGTGTGAGTTCTCCATAAAAGTCTTTTTGGTAAGCCTATGTTTTGAATTCAAACAACATCAATTCATAATATATCTGCACTAAATGATATAGCCTCTAAATACATAGAAAAAGGTAAATGAAGTATAGGGAGAGATAGTAAACTTCAATTTATCCCTTCCAGATTAAGACAAATCAATTTAAAATGCCAATATACCCTTCGCCAATTATTTTCATAATGAGGAAGGTTTCATCAATCACAGTTATTATTTTTCCATGTAGGAATGTAAATAGTTCAACTTTGATAAGTTCCTTTTGATTTCTTTTCCCTGATTACCTTCTTAAGCATCTCTTGCTTTTTGTGTCTGAATGTCAAATTTTCTATTCAGCTCTGGTTTTTTTCCTCAAGAATGCTTGAAAGTGCCCTGGAGTCAGAAGGACCTGAGTTCGTATCTGGCCTTAGACACTTAATGCACACACAAACAAAAACCTAGCTGTATGACCTTGGGCAAGTTACTTAACCCCAATTGCCCTCCAAAAAGGCAGAAAAAAAAGAATGCTTGAAAGTCCTCTATTCCACTGAATGACCATATTTTCCCCTGAAACAAGATACTCAGTTTTGCTGGGTAGGTGATTCTTGTTTTTTTTTCTGTTTTGTTTTGTTTTGTTTTGTTTTTTTAGAGTTGTAGTAGCTTTATTGGGGACAAATCACCAGGGGATTAGGAGTTGGCATTGGGGCCCTTCTTCTTGCCAAAGGTAGGCACTACGTTGACATCTGAGGCTGTACTGCATCCTCCTCTTAGCATGCCCAGTCTTCTTCTTCTTCTCCTGCTTGGCCACCTTGGGAGTCTGACCCCTCACTTTTCCAGCTCTGGCCAGAGAGCCATGGACTTTACCTCCTAGCATTCAGCCAGCCACTTCCAGGGTGGACAGGGGCTCCACCCCACACTGCCCCAAGATGTCTTCATCCTCCAGTGGGGAGCCCCCAAGAAGCAGGACCTGGTCCTCGGGGGCGATGCCCTCCAGGGACCCCACATGGGCCTTGATC
The DNA here is from genome assembly GCA_011680675.1 of Gymnobelideus leadbeateri. Classification (NCBI taxonomy): domain Eukaryota; kingdom Metazoa; phylum Chordata; class Mammalia; order Diprotodontia; family Petauridae; genus Gymnobelideus; species Gymnobelideus leadbeateri. Next base: position 21,877 of record WOXC01010606.1, on the reverse strand, counting down.
TGGGTGACGGTCTCCTGCCTGGTCACCTCGAGGGTGTGCAGAGCCTGCATGTGGACAAACAGCTGCATAGTGGCCACTTGGACACTCTAGTTCTGCTTCCGCCGTGGCAAAGATGGAGACCAGAAAAAAAAACTGATTCTTGGCTTTAATCCCAGCTCTTTTGACCTCTGGAATATCATATTCCATGCCCTTTGATCCCTCAGTGTAGAAGCTGCCACGTTCTGTGCTATTCTGATTGTGTTTCCACAATATTGAAATTGTTTCTTCCTGGCTGCTTGTAGTATTTTCTCCTTAATCTGGGAACATCAGAACCTGGTTATAATATTCCTAGGAGTTTTCTTTTGGGGATCTTTATCAGGAGGCAATCTGTGGACTCTTTCAACCTCTACTCCCCCCTCTGGGTCTAAAACATCAGGGCAATTTTCCTTGAGAATTTCTTGAAGGATGATTTCTAGGTTCTTTCTTTGTTTATGGCTTTCAGGTAGTCCAATAATTTTTAAATTATTTCTCCTGGATCTATTTTCCAGGTCAGTGGTTTTTCCCATGAGATATTTCACATTGCCTTCTATTCTTTCATTTGTTTTGGATCTATTTAACAGCATCTTGATTTCTCATAAAGTCAATAGCCTCCATTTGCTCCAGTCTAACTCTGAAGGAACGAATCTTCTCAGTGAGCTTTTGAGGTTCTTTTTCCATCTGGCAAATTCGGGTTTTTAAGGCATTCTTCTCCTCATTGCCCTTTTGAGCCTCCTTTGCCATTTTGAGTTAGTCTATTTTTTTAAAGTGTTATTTACCTCAGTCAGGCTGTTAACTCTTATTTCATACTTTTCCTGCATCTTTCTCATTTCTCTTCCCAATTTTTCCTCCACTTCTCTTATTTGGTTTTTTAAATCCTTCTTAAGGTCCTCTATGGCCTGTAACCCACTCATATTTTCATTTGGGGCTTTTGGTGCAGGAGTTCTGACCTCACAGACCTCCTCCTGTTCCATGCTTTTATCCTCTTTGCCCCCAAAATAGGAGTCTAATGTTGCATTTTTCTGTTTATTTTGTTTCCTTTGCCTAAGCATGTTGCCACTTAATTAGTTGACTTTTGGGCTTGTTGCCACAGTAGGGCTCTGCCACCAGACAGGGGAGCTTCCATCCCAACATTGGGGTCTTCACAACTTCTGGAGGTATTAGTTGGGTGCCCTCTGTAAAGCCTCCACATGCTCTGGCAAGTTGTATACCCACCCAAGACCACAATCCAGATCCAAGCAGGTTAAAGCAAGAGTGATTAACCCCCAGACTGATTGCTGGATCTCCCTACAGTTCACAGACCAGGAGCTGAAGCTGCCACTGAAGCTGCAAAATGGCTTCTGTGCCAAGGCTCCTCAGCAGCTTCTTACCCCCAGGGGAAGAAGCCAACGGGTTCCCCAAATACTGGTCCCAAAGTCCATAGGGCACTAACCTCTCATTTTGTCCTAGGCATATCTGTGTTGATAATTCTGGAATCGCCACAGCTGCTGGTGCTCTGGGGTCCCTCCAGCCAGCTGCTGGCCTGGCCACCCTGGGGCTAAAACCGCAGCTCAAGCAGGCCTGGGCTCGACTCCCAGAGCTTTGCACTCGGCTCCCAGGGCATTGCTCTATGCTGCATTGGCCGCTCCCTGCAGGGCTGCTGGGCTGTCCTCAGTGGAAGGTTAGCTTCTCTGTGTTGTTCTGTGGGTGTTGGAGCTCCACAAGTTGTTCAGAGTCCACTTTTTACATAGTTTGGAAGTGGTGTGGAGGGGAGAACCTTGGAAGTGCTGTTTCTACTCCACTGTCTTGGCTCTGCCCCCCAGCATACTTATTTCTTAGTAGTAAATGACACCTTTACAAAAACTGAACATGTATAGAGGAGAAGATCCTCATAAAAAATGAAGTTAAGCAGAAGTATTAAACACATCTTTTTCCCTGACTGCAATGTAATAAAAATTGTATTCAGTAAAGAGCTACGTTTAAAATATGGTAGGTATATCATAGAGGAGATTTTACTTTTTTTGCAGTAAAAACTGGGTTGGATTAGATGTCTACAATGCTATCTTCCAACTCTTCAAATTCTGTAATTCTAGAATTGAATTGAATTGAATATACCAATAGGAAGCTTAATCAAAATTATTTCTAGTCAATATTTCCATGAAAAGTAATCTAAGGGAAAATATATTTTAGGTGCCTTTCTAAGTGTTTTTAAGACAATTACTTGATTCTTCTGACATAATACTACTTTTCTTCCTGTTTAAAAAAAAACATTAGAAAACATAAGAACAAATAAAATTTTCCTTAATATGATAAGGAATATGTACCTAAAACAAAGAGTTGGCATTATATTTAATAGGGACAAACTGGAGGCCCTTCCTACTGGAAGATCAAGTGTAAAGAAAGGACACCCATTATCACCACTACTATTTGATAATGAGCTTCTATAGCAGTAAAGTAAAATGAAACCAAAAAAAAGAAATTAAGGAAATAAGCACAGGCAAAGGAAAAACAAAACCATTACTTTTTGCAGATGTTATGATTGTGTACTTATAGAACTCTAGAGAACCAACTAAAAATTAATTGAAACAATCAATCACTTTAGCAAAGTTGCAGAATATAAAATAAATCCAAATAAATCATAAACATTTATGTTTATTACCAACAAATTTTCAGCAAAAGATCAAAAGAAAATTCCACTTAAAATAACTACAGCATGTATAAAATGTTTGGGATTCTATCAACCAAGATACATAAATAAATTATGTGAATAAAACTACGAAACATTCTTTATATAAGTACAGAACGAAATAATTGGAGAAATATTAGTTGTTCATAGTTAGGTCAATCCAATAAAATAAAAATAACAATATTACATAAATTAATTTACTTACTCACTGTCATACCAATAAAATCACCAAAGAATTACTTCATAGAGCTAAAAAGATAGTAATGAAGTTCATCTGGAGGAATAAAAGGTCAAGAATCTCAAGGGAAATCTTTTTTTAAAAGTGGGGTGGAAGGGGCCTTAGCAATACTAGCTATAAAACTAATCATTAAAATGCAGTAATCATTAAAATTATGTGGTCCTGATTATGAAATAAAGAGACTGACTTAGGGAACAGATTAGGTATAAAATGTACAGAAGCAAACAAATACAGTAAACAAGTGTTTGATAACCCTGCCCCAGCTACTGGGGTAATAAATCACTCTTTGTCAAAAGCTGCTAGAAAAAGGTGGTCTGCCAGAAACTAGATATAGACTACTATCTCAAATCCTATACCAAGAAAGTTCCAAATTGATATATGATATAGACATAGAGTGTGACATTAAAAAAAAAATTAAAGAAACAAGAAAAATCACCTTTCCTCTGTATAGAGAGAAAGATGTCATGACCAACAAAGGGATAGAAAGGATCACAGAAACTAAAATGGATAATTTTGACTATATAAAATTTAGAAGTTTCTGAACACATGCATACACATACTAACATAGTAAAAGTTATAAAGGGATCTAAATCATAGATTTAGATATAGAAGGACCTCAGAGGCCATCTTGTCCAACACCCCCAATTTACAGATAGGGAAACCCAAGGCCAGCAGAGATAAGTGACCTGTCAAAGTTCACACAGGTTATAAATGTCAAAGTAAGTTTTGAAAACTATATTTCTGTTATAAAATCTAAGAATTAGATAGAAACACAAAGATCTCCTAATTCAGCCTATACTTGAGAATCTGAAAAAAAAAATACCTTTTGCTTAAAGACCTCCAGCAATGGAGAACTCACCTTCTGAGGTAGCACATTGCATTTTATTTAATATAAAAAACTTTTAAAAGTTAAAAAAACAAAAAAGAGGAATCAAGACAAGATAAAGAGGAAATTAATGGAAGATATTGTGCCTAATTATATGCCAATAAAATTGGTAACTTAAAAGAAATAGGTAAATATTTAGAAAAATATAAAATACACAGCTTAAAAGAATAAGAAATACAGAATTTGAACTATTCAGTCTTAAGGGGAAAATGTAAACCAGCAATAATTTAACTCTCAATGGGAACTAAATGGATTTTATCAAGCATACAAAGAACAATGAACTCTAATACTATGTAAATTGCTTCTAGAAATAAAGATGACATTTTGTCAAATTCTTCTTATGAAACAAATATGACCTTGTTAATTAAACTGAGAGATAAAGCAAAACTAAAATTATAGATCAGTATCTCTAAAGAACAGTAATACAAAAATATTGAATGAAATGTTAGCAAAAATACTACAGCAACATTGTCAAAAGATTATTTACTATGATTGAATGGATTCATATCAGGAATTAAAAACTGGTTCAACAATAAGAGAAATTATAAATATGATTAATGAGAAAAATAACTTAAAATAACATGTTTATAGCTATAGATACAGAAGTAGCTTTTGTCAAAATATAACACTCATTTATGATAAATACACTAGAAAACATAAGAATAAATGCTTAAAGGACAAGCAAGGAGATTCAATGTCATTTAATATTTAATATTTAATACCCTTATTTAATACAATTCTAGAATTCAAGGAATAGTAACAAGAAAAAGAAATCAAAGAATTAGAAATAGGTCAAGAGAAAATATAATTACTGTTTCTGCATATTATTTGATAATTTACTTACAGAATCCTAAAAATTCAATTAAAATTTTAAGAAAAAAATAACTTCTGCAATGTAACAGGATATGAAATAAATCCACAAAATCATTAGTCTTTCTATATATTTGTGACAAAATTGAGCAAAAAAACACAGAAGAGGAAATCCCATTCAAAATAGATATATGACAAATAAAATATCCGAGTTCACCTACCAAAAAACACTCAGGACTTAAATGAATACATTTACTAAGCACTTTTTGTAGAAATAAAAGACTTACATAAGATTCAAATTATTGGTTGCTCATAGATGGACCATGATAACAAAATAATAAAATAAAATTATAATTGTACCCATATTAATTTGCAGATTCAATATGATATCAATTAGATTGACAAATATTTTTATAACTCTAAACAAAATAATAAAAAATTCATCTGAGGAAGTAAAAGGTTAAGAATCTCAAAGGGAAAGGTAGGAAGAAGGCCCATCAGTACCATGTGTCAAACTATGCTATAAAGTATTAATCATCAAAAGACTTTGATATTGGTTAAAAAGTAGAGATTTTGAAAAAGAGGACAGATTGGATAAATAGACCTAGAGGCAACCTCACATTGAAGCATAGAGCTCAACAAACAAAGGATGACAATTACTGAGATAAAGACTTCCTATTAGACAAAAACTGCTAGGAAAAAACAATCTGGCAGAAATTAAGCTTAGACCAACATCTTCTGCCATATTCCACAAAGAAGTACTAATGGATAAATAACAAATATAAAAGTCACATCATTAAAAAAAAATAGAGAACAAAGAAAAGAGATATCTTTCACAATGATGGCCAAGGGGGAGACTTCTTACCAATATAAAGGGAAGAGATAACCATGAATGGAAAAAAAAAAATTTGATCACATGAAACTGAAAAGCTGAGTATGTAAGATAAATATAACTAAAATTAGAAATGAATCAATTAGCTCGGGAAAATCATTGCAATACCTATTCTCTCTATCTTTCTATCTCTCCCTTTCTCTCTATTTCTGCCTCTCTCTCTGTCTTAAACACACACACGCACACAAACACACACATACCCCACATGCTCTGTATGTCTGTCTCTACATAAACACATTTATGTATGTGTATGTATGCATGTATGAATATAATTGATACAAATGAATAAGAATAAGACCTATTCTACCATAGATAAGTAGCTAAAAATTATACAAGCAGTTTTCAAATGAAGAAATGTAAGCTATCAACAACCATACGAAAAAATCACTAATAATAAGAGAAATACAAATTGAACTCTGTGGTTCAACCTCACAGCCATTAAAGTGGCAAAAATGCAAAAAAAGAAGAAAAGAGCAATTGTTGGAAAATATGAGAAAGGACAAGAATACTAATTAACATACTACTTACTGGTGGGGCTACGAATTGGTTCAAATAGTCTAGAAAACAGTTTGGAAAAGACACCCCAAAAGTTACTAAACTGTACATACTTTTTGGGTCCAAAAATGTTAGAAACTGTCTTGACCCAAAGAGGTCAAGAACCCATATATACAGTACAGCAATATTTATACCAGCATTTTTATTGTGGCAAAAGGAACAGAGTTTTGCCTACCATTTGGGAAATGGCTGGACAAATTTGGTATATGAATATAATGAAATAAGAACATATAGAAATGATGAATAAGACAGCTTCAGAAAAACCTGGAAAGATTTCTATGAACTGATGTTGTTGAATAAAAAGAGCAGAAACAAAAGAATAATTTACTAAAGGATTATAACAAAAATGTGAGGGAAAATAATGTTAAAAGATTTCAAAACTCTAAATTAACCATTTCTGCCAAAGTATCTCAATGCTGTCTCAAGTTACACATATATAGATAGATAGATAGATAGATAGATAGATAGATAGATAGATAGATAGATATAGATATATAGATATATATAAAACTAAACTTAACCTCTTCCTCCCAACCCTCAAACCTCTGCTAACCTATCTCTTTCCTTTCAAGTAGAACTACATTAAAATTGTATTCCTATTTTTAAATGTTTCCAAAGGAGATTCTAGAAATTTTGTGGAGAGTCTGGTTTCACTAAATGGCCTAAGCACAACAAAAGGAAAGAACAAAAAAGAATTCTTTCATCTAAAACAAATAGACTTCTGTAATCTAAAACCACTGCTCAAAAAACACTCACTTGTTCAAAGATCACGAATATAGAGGAAGTCAAACGTACCTTTGTAATAAAACAAACTACACTTAGTAATACAAAGTGAAGGGGTAATGTGAGGCACATAGAATTCTCAGTAAGTTACTATCTACCAAAATGTAAAATACTGTTACTACAAGTCTTATTGTGTTGTTTCTATTCATTTATTCCCTAGGGAATCTGCCAATAAAGAGTTTGACACCATCTCATGCCATAGCTTTACTTTAAATTTTCATTTTCTAATTTTATCCTTTATGAAATGTATTCTTTATGAGGAAAGATTCCCACTAGAAGGAACAAGTCTGAACAGCATTTTAAATGCTTTGAAAATAATGTACCTTCTTATTCTAGATTGCTGGCTGTCTCCTTGAATAATAACCCACTCCCCCCATCCCCCCCCACACACAGTTAAAAAAGTGGATAATTGAGAGGCCAGTAGCTCCCATTTCAGAGAGCTGATTTCAAAGAAAGAAAGCTCTATAATTAAAGTGAAAATGGAAAAGTGAAAATGAAAAATGGCCAAATGTGTGACCAGCAGCTTTACATTTACATTTAAAAGGAACTCTGGATCAGGTACTAAATTTCATTCCAAACACCCAGTAGGCCACTTCAGCTCTTTCTCTGCCAGCCAAATAGCCCTAGGATTTCAACAATGGCAGCGTAAATCATGTCATTTTTGCAAAGTAAGAAAAATCTGGATGAAAATACAATTAGCAAGTCTAATACTATAGGGGAGGTTGAGGAATGCCAGAAGGAAAGCAAAGATGTTCTAATCTGCCTGGAGGCATAATTGTTTAGGAGAACTGAGGAGATAAAAGCGACCTGAGAGATCAACTGGTCCAAATTTTCCTTTTTGTAGTAAAATAAGATGAGGCCCCCAGAAATGAAATGATATGGCCAAGGCCACACAGCTAGGCTGCCTAGGTGGAACAGCTGGACCTGGACTCAGAACGACCTTAGTTCAAATCTGGTCTCAGAAACTTTCTAGCTGTATGACTTAGGGCAAGTCACCTAACTTCTGTTTGTCTCATGTGTAAAATGGTGATAAAATAGCCCCAACTCCCAGGGTTATTATGAAAATAAAATTATATATATATATATATATATATGTATGTATGTATCTGCAAGCCTTAAAGTTCTAAATAAATGCTAGTTATTAATAATCATCATCATCCTTATTTCTATCATTATCATTATTGTTTTCATTATAATTATCTTGATAATTCAGGTCTGGAGTCCTTTTCATGGTACTGCACACATCTCTGCTTCTCACTCCATACATCTCTTATATGCAGAAAATAACACTTGTATTACAAGATCCTCAAAGTTAGCTCCTCATCGACCCCTACTCCAATTCTGGAAATGGGAAATTGACCTTGGCCTCTGCTCATTCACAAATTAAGATTCACTTCTTACCCTGTTAAAGTAACCAATAGTGAGAAGTCATACTCCTTGGGTACTTTTCTTTACAACTACTCTTATAAACTTCTTGTTATATGTTAAATTTAGACAGAAGTATTAATTGTTTTGTTATGTTTGGGGCTGGTCTAAAATATAAGACTAGCCAGGGGAAATATCAGAAAGCACATAAAGCAAGCTGAAGGGGAGCTTTCATGATCACTAGAAATAGCAGATAGCATCTTCCTCAGTCAACCAAGATTTTTGAAGGGTGGGATCGCACAGAAATTGATTAGGTAAGTCACAAGCATTTATTAGGCACCATCTATGGCACTAGGCATAATGCTGGGCATGGGAAAAACAACCTAACCTTTTCCTCAATGGTAATTCAAGTTAATCTTAAAATACCATTGTTGTATTATTTTTTTCCACTTGACATCCTCTGCCACAAAACTTATAGATAGAAACATACAATTATGGGTAAGCCATATAAGCAAGCATACACAAAAGAATGTTAAGAGAAAATAGAGATGGCTCACATCTGTTTAGTGCTTTACATACGAGCATACTTCACTAACATTGTCACTGAATGTTCTATGAAAAAAACAGTTTTAGGAGAAACATTACAGAAGGCTAGTTAGGAGCATAATAACAATGTTAAAAATAGAAGGGAGGTACACTCCTTGGATTTTGCAGGAGACGTGGAAGAAGATAGGAGTAGTGAGAAAGAAATGGAATGTTGGCAGATACCTAGTGATGGTTCTGGGGGAAATGATGGGGAAGAATGTACAGGAAAGTGGGAGGATATGGGGCTAAATTGAGCAAAACAGGAGAGAGTATCTCAGGATTTTCTGACTCTGAGGCACAGTTGAGCTGAAGTGACTTGATCAGGAAAGGGGACAGGACTGGTGACCTTTAGCTGGGGATTTACAACATTAGGATGAGGATTGGGATGTAATGTATTGATACTATTGAAAAATACTTTTCATGAGGCATCACTATGCAGAACATGTCACAGAGGTAGCTAGATGGCACAGTTGATAGGCTCTGGACCTAGAATCAGGAAGACTTGACCCTCAAATCTGGCCTCAGATATTTACTAGCTGTGTGACCCCAAGTGACTTAACCTCTGTCTGTCTCAGTTTCCTCACCTGTAAAATGGGGACAATAATAATGCCTATCTCCCAGGGTTGTTGAGAGGATAAAATAATATCTGTAAAATTCTTATTCCTTGAACTAATTGTATTACTATTATCCCCGTTCTGCAGATGAGGAAACTGGAGCTCTCAGAAATTAAGTGATGTGCCCAGGGTCACAGGATTAATAGGTTTTGGAGCCTTTAACTTTGAGTCCAGAGTTACTCAGTGTGCTTCAGTATAAAAGGCACTGTCAATGGAGTCAGAACACAAAGTTCAGACCCTAACTCTGATACTTACTAACTTTGGATAAGACACTGAATCTCCGTGGGTCACAGTTTCATGATATATGAAATAAGGTCATTGAATTAGGTTTTTCAGGGATATTCCATCTGTAAATCTATGATCTTATGAACTGTTTCTGCCATTATCAATTTTAGACTGATGTGTCCTTTAGCAGTTCACTTTTATGCTATGGAAGTACAAGGCTGAGGCAATCTGGTACATTCAGTTTTCCAGTGGATTCAGTTTAATCCAGCCACAGGGAAGAAAATAAAGATCATAAATTTATAGTTGAAAAGGATCTTAGAGGTCCTGTGGTCCAGCTTTTCCATTTCACAGATGAAGAAACTGAGGCACAGAGTGGTTAAACAACTTGCTCAGGGTTCTCCAAGGTGGAATTTGAACTCAGGACTTTCTGTCTCCATGTCTGTTGCTCTAATCACTACTTATCTCCCCCTATTTGTTTTCTCCTTTGACCCTGTCTCTTTTCAAAAGTGTTTGCTTCTGATTACCCCCTCCCCCAGTATGCCCTCCCTTCTATCTTCTTCCCTTCTTATACTCTTCCCCCCTCTTTTCCTGTAGGGTAAGATACCCCATTGAGTGTGCATGTTATTCCCTCCTTAAGTCAAATCCAATTAAAGTAAGGTTGTATCATTCCCTTTCACCTCCCTGCTCTTCCCCTTCACCGTAACAGCTTTCTCTTGCCTTTTTTATGTGAAATAATTTACCCTATTCTATCTCTCCCTTTCCCCTTTTACCAGTATATTCTTCTCTCACCCATTAATTTTATTTTTAGATATCATCCCTTCATATTCAACTCACCCTATGCTCTCTGTCTATGTATACACACACACACACACACACACACACACACACACACACACACACACACACACACACACACACATATTCTCTTCAACTATCCTAATACTGAAAAGTCTCATCAGCTACAAATATCATCTTTCCATGTAGGAATTCAAACAAACCAACGTTAATAACTTCCTTATGATTTCTTTTTCTTGTTTACCTTTTCGTGCATATCTTGTCTAATTACTACTTATGCTACTTATACATTACAGGTTTGGAAAGAAAAATCAAAATGCCTGATCGGCCCCCATTAAATCAAAATTTTATGATGACCAATACCTTTTTGAGACCCAGCTGGCCTTTTTTTTCACAAGCAGGAAAATCAACCTACAAAAGTATTTAGTTTTATACCATAAACCTGGGCTAGTTGCTAGGCATACAGAGGCAAAAATGAAATAGTACCTCCCCTCAAGGAGCTCACATTTTAAAAAGGAGATAACAAGTATACCTACAACTATTTACAAAACATATACAAAGTAAAAGCAAGACAATTTAAGGATGAGGAGCACTAGCATCCATAAGGCAACAGAAAAATACCTTTGAAAGAGGTGATATTTAGGCATAGAGACTTCCAGGAGCCAAGATGGTGGAGTAAGCAGGAAATCACTTGAATTATCCCATATTCACCTCCAAAAATCTATAAAATAGAGGCTTAAAATGAATTCTGGTTCAGCATAACCAATAAAAAGACTTGAGAAAAATAATCTTCTAGCCCAAGGCAATTGGGCAGGTTGATAGCAAAAGTCTGTCCCACTTGGGTAAAAGAGGAACACATTCCAAGGCAGGCAGAATTCCAATAAGCCAGCAGCAGGTCCTGCCTCAGCAAGCCAGTGGGCAGCCCCAAGCCCCTGCAGGTCAGTGACTAAGGTCCCACTGCCATTGCAGTAGAGCAGCTTGACCTCCAACAAGAACCCTCAGCACAGTACCAACCCCTCCCCACCTTCAGCTCAATGCCAGGTGAGCTACCATACCCCTGTAGCACTGCACAGAACCAGGCATCCTCACCCTCACCCTTACCCCAACCTCAGCACACCAGGCAAGCTGACAGACAAAACCACTATCACACCCTGGCCCCATGCAGCCCCAGCTCAGTATGAGGGTCCCCTACATGCTTCAACACAGCATCAGGTGAACAGACAGATGCCAACATCTAGTCCCCCCACCATGTTGCTCAGCACAACATTAGGTGATCCACCAGACACCCATGGCACTATGCAGCACCAACCACCCCTCACCCACATGCCATCCCCACTTCAGCAGAGCACTAGGTGAGTTGCCAAACCCCCCATGGCCACACCACAGTATAAGGATACCCTAGAGGTTTCAGGGCAGTACCAGTGAAGCACCACGAAAGCAGCCAGGGTTTGAAGCTCCTGACACAAGAAACTGGGGGTAGCACTACTTACAACCCAGGAGCAGAGCTTAACTTTAAAAGTAATGAAATAGGTTGGAAAAGATGAGCAAAAAGAAGAAAAAGAGCCTGGTCATAGAATGTCATTATGGTGTCAGGGAACGTTAAGAGACAAACTCAGAAGATGACAGTGTCAAGACGTCTACATACAAAGTATCAAAGAAAATTGTGAATCAGTCTCAAGTTGTTCCCCCGCAAAAAAAAAAACTCCTGGAAAAGCTCAAAAAGGAATTTAAAAATCAAATAAGAGAGGTAGAAGAAAAATTGGGAAAAGAAAGAAGAGTGATACAAGAGAATCATGGGGGGAGGAGGGTGGAATCAACAGCTTGATAAAGAAAGCCCCCAAAATGGAAAAACATGTACAGAAATTTACTGAAGAAAGTAATGTAACAATAATGCAATATTCACAATGCCTATGGTGACTATAAATATGCTGGGATAGCTATTAATCACAAAATATAACAGGCTTTCTACATGGGGGACATAGCCAGAACATTTATTCAAATACCAGAAAGCTGAGTCCCAAAACGAGAAAGGTAAAGCCATCACAGTAGCCAAAGAGTTTGCACACATCATTAATGCAATAAACACCCACATTCACAAGCCCTCAAAACACAAGAGGCTCCTTCAAGCAAAAATCCTCCTCTCCTCACTCACAGCAACTGCTCAGCTTCCACACAGCTCACTCCCAGCAGCTCTAGCCCCCGGCAACTCCCATCCCCAGCAGTCCCCAGCAGAAGTCCTCAGCAAAAACTCTGGCTAGCTCTCAGAAGAAGCTTGTGTTGCCCACAGCTACTTCCAGTCATCCAGCTGACTTCAGCTCAGCCCCTACTCAGCTCTAGCTCCTTCCTGCCCCACCCCTTCCTGCTATGTCTGCAAGTTCAAGGGGCATGGAAGATCTTCAAATCCCATTGCCATTACAAGTAACTCCCTAAAAAGTAGAATTGGCCAGATAGAAAAGGTTGTAAAAAGGCTAACTAAAGAAAATAACTCCTTAAAAAATTAGAATTGGACAAGTGGAAGCTAATGACTCCGTGATACATCAAGAATCAATCAAACAAAATCAGAAGAACGAAAAATAGGAGAACATGTGAAATATCTTATTGGAAAAACAATTGACCTAGAAAATAGATTGAAGAGAGATAATTTAAGAATTGTTAGACTACCTAAAAACTAAGATCCAAAAAAGCACCCGGACACCATACTTCAAGAAATTATTTTTAAAAAACTGCCCTGATATCCTAGCCATTGAAATCACCTTCTGAAATATATCCCAAAATGAGAGCTCCAAGGAACGTTATAGCCAAATTCCAAAACTCCCAGGTCAAGGAGAAAATATTACAAGCAGACAGAAGGAAACATTGCAAATATTATGTATTCACAGTCAGGATTAAATGGGATTTAGAAGCTTCAACATTAAAGGATCAAAAGGCATGGAGAGTGATATTCCAGAAGGCAAAGGAGCTAAGATTAAATCAAGAATCTCCTATCCAGCCAAATTAAGCATAATCCTTCAGGGGGAAAAAAGTGGTCTTTCAATGAAGTAGAAGGCTTTCAAGTTTTCTTGATGAAAAGAGCAGAGCTGAACAAAAAAAATTGATTTTCAATTTCAAGACTAAAGAGAAACATAATGGATTCAATAAGGTTAAACTGTTTAAATGACTTCACAAGATGATCCCTGTAATTCTTAAAAACTGTATCAATATTACTGCAGTTAGAAGGAGTATACATAGACAGAGGGTATGAGTATAAGGTGACTTTGAGTGGATGATATAAAAAAATTAAGGATGAGAAAGAGGATTACACTAGGAGCAGAAGGAAGGAAGAGGTAAAATGGGGTAAATTATCATGCATGAAGAGACACAAAAAATAATGGAGGGGAAGATGGGACGGTGGATAGTGTACATTGCTTGAATCTTACTATCACTGGAATTAATTCAAAGAGGGCATAACATACACAATCAGTTGGGTATAGAATTCTATCTTATACAGGAAAGTAGGAGGGAAGAAAGCTAAAGAAAGGAGGAGGGAAGAACTGACAGGAGAGAGGGCAGATTTGGGGAGGCAGTGGTCAGAAGCAAAACACTGGTGAAGAGGGAAGGGGTGAAAGGAGAAAAAGAAGGATAAACAGGAGGAAAAACAGGAAGGAGGGAAATACACAGTTAGCAATCATAACTGAGAATGTGAATGGGATGGACGCTCCCATAAAATGGAAGCTGATAGCAGAGTGGATTAAAAATGAGAATCCTACAAGAAACATACTTGAAGCAGGGAGACACACACAGAGTAAAGGTTAAAGACTGGAGCAGAATATATTATGCTTCAGCTAAAGTTAAAAAAAAAACAACAGAGGTGTAAATCATTATCTCAGACTAAGCAAAAGCAAAAATAGCTCTAATTAAAAGAGATAAGTAAATATATATACATAAATGTACATATGTGTATGTGAATCATAAGCAATGAAGTAATGTCAATACTAAATATCATGTAATCAATCAAGTAATGTCAATACTAAAAATATTTGCATCAAGTGGTATTGTATCCAAATTCTTGAAGTGAAGTGAATTATAGGAGGAAACAGATAGCAAAACTATACTAGTGGGGAACCTCAACTTTCCCCTTTCAGAGCTGTATAAATTTAACCACAAAATAAACAAGAAAGCAGTTAAGGAGGTGAATAGAATTTTAGAAAAGTTAGTTATTGGACAAAATTGAATGGGGATAGAAAGGAATATACCTTTTTCTCAGTAGTACATGGCACCCATACAAAAACTGACCATATATTGGGGAATAAAAACCTCACATTCAAATGCAGAAAGGCAGAAATATTAAATGTATCCTTTCCAGATCATGCTACAATAAAAATTACATGCAATAAAGATCTGTGGAAAGATAGATTAAAAATTAATGGGAAACTAAATAACCTAATCCTAAAGAATGAGTGAGTCAAGCAACAAATCATAGAAACAATCAATAATTTCATCAAAGAGAATGACAATGATGAAACAACATAACAAAATTTATGGGATGCTGCCAAAGCTGTACTTAGGGTATACTTCATCTCTCTAAATGCTTACACAAATAAAATAGAGAAAAAGCAGATAAATGAATTGGGCAAATAATTTCAAAAGTTAGAAAAAGAACAAATTAAAAATTCCCGATTAAACACTAAATTAGAAGATTAATAAAATTGCAAGTAAGAAAACTGATCAGGGGTGAAACAAGGATGCCTATTATCACCACTACTATTCAATTAGGTTCTAGAAATGTTAGCTTTAGCAATAAGAGAAGAAAAAGAAATCTAAGGAATTAGAATAGGCAAAGAAGAAACTAAGTTACCACTCTTTGAAGATGATATGATGATATACTTAGAGAATACTAGAGAATCAAGTAAAAAACTACTTGAAATAATAAATAACTTTAGCAAAGTTGCAAGAGATAAAATAAACCCACATAAATTCTCGGCATTCCTCTATATTACTAACAAAGCCCAACAACAAAAGATAGAGAAATTCCATTTAAAGTTACTGAAGACATTATTATAAAATACTTGGGAGTCTACCTGACAAAACAAACCCAGGGACTATGTGAACACAATTACAAACCATTTCTCACACAAAGTCAGATCTAAATATTTGGAAAAACATCAGTTGCTGGTAGCTAGGTCAAGCTAATATAATAAAAATTATAATTTTATCTAAATTAATTAATTTATTTAGTACCATACCAATCAAACTTCTAAAAACTATTTTATAGAGCTACAAAAAAATAATAAAATTCATCTGAAAGCACAAAAGGTCAAGAAAATCAAGGGAATTAATGAAAAAAAATCCAAAGGCAGGTGGCCTGGCCAGACTGGATCTCAAACTGTATTATAAAGAAGCAATCACCAAAACAATTTTGTACTGGCTAAGAAATAGAGTGGTAGACCAGTGAAATAAATTAGTTACACAAGACACAAACGTATATGGCTACAGAAATCTACTGTTTGATAAACCTGCATACTTCTTGATTCAGCAATACTACTACTAGGTCTGTATCTCAAAGAGATCACAAAAAAAGGGAAAGAACTTATATGTACAAAAATAATTATAGCAGCTCTTTTTGTGGTGGCAAAGAACTGGAAATTGAAAGAATGCTGTATGGCTGAACAAACTGCAGTATATGAATAAAATGGAATACTATTGTGCTATAAGAAATTAAGATCAAACAGATTTCAGAAAAACCTGGACTTACATGAACTAATCCTGAGTGAAGTGAACAGAACCTGAAGAATACTGTACATAGAGACAGCAATATTATACAATGATCAACTATGACTGACTTAGCTCTTCTCAGTAATACAATGATTCAAAACAATTCCAAGACTCATAATCAAAAATGGTATCCATATCCAAAGAAAGAATTATGGAGTCTGAAAGCATATTGAAGGATACTATTTCCACTTTTTTTGTTGTTTTTGTGGCCTTTCCCTTTTGTTCTACTTCTTCTTTCACAACATGAATAATGTAGAAATACATTTAAAATGATTGCATGTCTAACCTTTTCAAATTGCTTACTCTCTTGCAGAGGGGAGGTGGAAGAAAGCTGGAAAAATTTGGAACTCAAAATCTTATTTTAAAAATGAATGTTGAAAACTATCTTTACATGCAATTGGAAAAAATGAAATATTATTTACTAAAAAAGAAATGATAAGCAGGCTTTAATAGTAATGTAATTTGACCCCTTTGTATTGACAAAGCTAACAGGTACTTAGTACTTAGTAATTAATCAAGCCTTTGTTAAAGAATCAAAAGGTATGAACTCCTGTTGCTGATTTAACAGGAAGGGGTTGGCTGAAAAGAGAAGGAGCTAATGGGTGTGTGTGTGTGTGTGTGTGTGTGTGTGTGTGTGTGTGTGTGTGTGTGTGTGTGTGTGTGTGTGTGTGTGTGTGTAAGCTAGAGAGAATGTTGATTTGGAGAACCTGGATGAAGCGATTTTGATTCCGGGAACCAGCTGAAATTTCTGCTGAGTCCTAGGGCCAGCCAGAGCTACTGAGGATTTTCAAGGGCCACCTTGAGCTGCCTAAGACTGAGAAAGCATGACTGTGATGCTGGTACTTTGCATGAACCTGTTTGTGGTTGTGTTCAGCCTTGACTTCCTGGGAACAGAGACTGGGAAGGATTTAACGTGGACTGGACACTGTGAGCTTCAACATGGAACAGGAAGTGCACAGAGAGCTGGACAAGGACTTGGGAGCTGTCTGTCTTTGAACCCAGGTGACAGTTTGGTGAATCCAGGTAGGATCTGGGACCATGGAAGGGGATCCAGGGAATCTGAGAGACCACCCCAAGTCAAGCTGAAAGAACACTTTACTTGGATACTGTGTACTGACTGAGAAATTGTAATTTACTAGTGACCTAGAAGCGGAGGGCTTGTGTATTTTCTGATGATTGAATAGTGAATGATGACTGAATAGGTGACTGATTGAGTTAACTTAGTGTGCCCCATGAGTAAAGAACTTTGACTATTGTACTTTGTGTCCCTTAGGGAGTCAAACCTCCTTAGGGATGATTAAATGATTGAGTTGATTGAATGATTGATTGACTAAATGAATGTACCTTGTTCAAAACTTTGTGACCACTGTGGTGAAAACTATGTAGCCATTTTAGTGATAAGCTGTTGTGAATGCTGTATTTTGATTTTCTATGATGAGCTGTAACATTGTGAATTCTTTACTTTGATTTTCTGTGAATGTTTTGCTCTGGTTTGTTATTGAATAAATAGAGTGTTCACTATACTATGTAATTATAACCTTGAAAGCTGTTCACAGCAGCATTCTTCTGAAAAGCTGCTCGTGCTTGGCTTTACACAGACAGATTTTAGAAAAACCTGGAAAGAGGTACATGAACAGATGCAAAGTGAAGTTAGCAGAACCAGGAAAATGTACACAATAACAGCAATATTGTATGATGATCACCTGTGAATAACTTAGGTCTTCTTATCAATGCAATGAGCCAAGACAATTCCAAAAGACTTGTGATGGAAAATGTTATGCACATGCAGAGAAAGAACTGATGGAGTCTGAATGCAGATCAAAGCTTAACTTTTGTTATTTTTTTTTGCAATTCTTTTTTTTTTGTCCTGTTTCTTCTTTCACAACATAACTAATACAGAAAAATGTTTTATATGATTGCACATATGTAATCTTTATCAAATTGATTACCACCTTATGGAAGGAGTGGTGAGAGAAGAAAGGAGAAAATTTGGAAATACAAACTTTTTAAAAATGAATATTAAAAATTATCTCTACATGTAGTTGGAAAAAATAAAATACTATTTAAATAAACAATTTTAAAAGGATTAAGGCTTGAGCTGAACTTTGAAAGTTTACTTCACTTTTCTAATCAAATAATTTTTAAACCTTCAATAATTAATTTCCTGCATTCCCACCAAACTAAAGTGATTAATTATCCACTTGTCACCTCAGTAAAACTTGAAGTTCATCTTAAGACAATTGGAATATAAGATAGCAAAAAAAGAAGGAAATACGAATTATCTATTCATCAGTTTGAGATAATGTCATTTTTATATCTACTTCATTCCCACAATTCTGTTAAATAAAGAAGTCCAAATATTAAAATATGTGGATGAATCTCTGACAAGATCACCATTGTGGATACTCTCTTCAACAGTATCAATCACAGTCCATCCATTTCTTCTCCTATATGAGTCTTGCCTATGTCTTCCCATTAGAGGTTTCATCCAACATACAGAGAACTTTTGCCTAGAGCTCTCGTTATCACACATCAATGAAGCACACAAACCATCTATCTCTTATCCCTTGCTTTTGGTACATGATTAGTCCACCTTTTCTAATGACACATGGTTTTTCTGATGTCATTTTTATGCTGCTTTTCCTTCCTAATTTTTCAATGGTGACATGCTACTACCTATTCACACCTACCATGCATACTTGCATTGCCCATTACATGACCTGCTTCATGAATTCTTTTTTTTTTTTGCTTTTTTTTTTTGGAAGGCAATTAGGGCTAAGTGACTTTCCCAAAGTCACACAGCTAGTAAGTGTGTCAAGCATCTGAGGTCACATTTGAACTCAGGTCCTCCTGACCCCAAAGCCAGTGCTATATTCATTGTGCCACCTAGCCACCCCACTTTCATGAATTCTTTAGAGATTGTAGAACTCTGTGACTTGCATCAACACAACAATGATTTTTAAAATATGGGTCTTTTGAGAAGAAGTATTGTATCCTTTCCCAAAAGCAAAACAGTGTTAAATTGTGAATTTTTACTGTTAAATTCTGAATTTTAAAAATTTGGATGTTAAAGAAAAAATTTTTAATCTATGTTAAAGGAAATATTACAGAAATCTGTACTAACTGATGGTATTTCGAACACCATGAAAACATTAGGAAACAATTAAGTAAGTCAATTGCTAGCATGGAGAAATGTGCCATTGTATTGGCTTCCCTAAATTCCAGATGGGATCGAATCATTTGGCATCTATCTGAGCAAACTCAATAAATTTGTGGACTGTAGCAACTGATTAACACACAGGTTGTTTCTACATTACATCTTCAACTAAACTGGGGATCTTGATTGATTAACTCAACTTATTTCTGTGCAAACATACCTTTATAAGAATTCCCACTATAGGCCAGCTGGAGGAACCCCAGAACACCAGGAGCTGTGGTGATTCCAGAACTATCAACATAGACTTGCCTGGGACAAAGTAAGAGGTTAGTGTCCTATGGACTTTGGGACTGGTATTAGGGAATGCGTCGGCTCCCTCCCCTGGGGGCTAGAAGCCACTGAGGACAAACGCCATTTTGTAGTTTTCAGAGGCAGCTCCCGCTCCCAGCCTGCAAATTTGTAGGGAGATCCAGCGATCAGTCTTGGGGGGTAATCGCTCTTGCTTTAACCTCCCTGGATCTGGATTGTGATCTAGGGTGGAAGTCGTGGGTGGGTTTACAGCTTGCCAGAAACGGAAGTTGCCCCCACACGTTCGGGACGAAAATTCCTCTATCTGGCCTTAAAGCCATAGTGTGGCAACAAGCCCAAAAGTCAAGCAATTAAGTGGCAACATGCCAAGGCAAAGGAAACAGAAAAATGCAACCCTAGACTCCTATTTTGGGGGCATAGAGCAGGAAAAGGACTGTGAGGTCAGAAGTCCTGCTCCAAAAGCCCCAGGGGAAAACATGAGCGGGTTGCAGGCCATAGAGGACCTTAAGAAGGACTTTAAAAATCAAATAAGAGAAGTGGAGGAAAATTGGAAAGAGAAATGAGAAGGATGCAGGAAAAGTATGAAATGAGGGTCAACAGCCTGACTGAGGAAAACAACACCTTAAAAAATAGACTAACTCAAATGGCAAAGGAGGCCCAAAAGGGCAATGAGGAGAAGAATGCCTTAAAAAGTCGAATTTGCCAGATGGAAAAAGAATCTCAAAGTTCACTGAGGAGATTCATTCCTTCAGAGTTAGACTGGAGCAAATGGAAGCTAATGACTTTATGAGAAATCAAGATGCTGTTAAGCAGATCCAAACAAATGAAAGATTAGAAGGCAATGTGAAATATCTCATGGGAAAAACCACTGACCTGGAAATAGATCCAGGAGAGACAATTTAAAAATTATTGGACTACCTGAAAGCCATGATCAAAGAAAGAACCTAGAAATCACCCTTCAAGAAATTCTCAAGGAAAATTGCCCTGATGTTTTAGACCCAGAGGGCAAAATAGAGGTTGAAAGAATCCACAGATCACCTCCTGAAAAAGATCCCCCAAAGAAAACTCCCAGGAATATTATAGCCAGGTTCCAGAATCCCCAGATCAAGGAGAAAATACTCCAAGCAGCCAGGAAGAAACAATTTCAATATTGTGGAAACACAATCAGAATAGCCCAGCACCTGGCGGCTTCTACACTGAGGGATTGAAGGGCATGGAATATGATATTCAGAGGGCAAAAGAACTGGGAATGAACCCAAAGGTCACCTACCCAGCAAAACTGAGTATTTTGTTTCAGGGGAAAATATGGTCATTCAGTGGAATAGAGGACTTTCAAGCATTCTTGAGAAAAACCAGAATTGAATAGAAAATTTGACACCCAGACACAAGAAGGAAGAGATGCCTGAGAAGGTAATCAGGGAAAAAGAAATAAAAGGAACTTATCAAAGTTGAACTATTTACATTCCTATATGGAAAGCAATAACTGTGACTGATGATATCTTTCTCACTATGAAAATAATGGAAGAAGGGTGTGTGGTCATATGAATACATATGTGAATGTGTGTGTATATGGTTACAGTTATATATGGATAGAGGCATAGGTTGAATTTGTTGGGAAGGGAGAATACTCAAGGGATGAAATTATGAGGTGAGAGAGGAAAGTGGCAAGAGGAGATGGGGAGAGACAGGGTAGGGTAAACTATCCCATGTAGAAGAAGCAAGGGGAAGTGGTTGCAAAGGAGGGGGAGAATAAGGAAGGCTAAAAAGGCAAAACCACATTCAAACTGAATTTGGTTCAGGGAGAAAATGACATACATACTAAATGGGATATTTCAACCTGCAGCAGGATAGGGGGAAGGGGGATGAGAGGAGAGATGATGGATGGGAGGGCATCCTTGGGGTGAGGGGAGTAAGCACCCACTATAAAAAGGGACAGGATCAGTAGGAATTGACCAGGCAGGTGGGATGAGGGGAGGAATATAAGCAGCCTGTACAATATACCTACTATGATAACGTTTTATAGCTAGACATGCACAACATAAACCGAACAACTTATCTCCCCAGAGGGAATGGTGACAAGGAGGAAAGAAATGGATCTGAAATTCGAGGTCTTAACATTAAATGTTTCAAATATATATAAATACTATTATTAATACTCTTTTGCTTATAATTGGGAGATAAGATGTGCAGGCATTGGGACACAAAGATTCACCTTCCTCTAATGGAAAAGTC